>RJWH01006278.1:0-57797 GCA_004363575.1 Solenodon paradoxus
AGGCTTGCTGGTGATTCTGATCCACCTGAGTTCTTATTCCAGGTCTTTGGCTAAAGGAAGAGCTACTCTAAGGATTGTTCTTGTGGCACAGGAAATAACTGAAACCAAGGCTGTTGTGCAGAGCTTCAGCTCAGGGCCAGTGTGTGTGTGTGTGTGTGTGTGTGTGTGTGTGTGTGTGTGTGTGTGTGTGTGTGTGTGTATGTGATCCCCACTCACATTTCAGGGGTCAAAGCAAGTCACATGAGGGTAGATTGGACAAATACTTCTACACAGAGGTGCTACAAAGAATATGATAAGGGTAGGAATATGTTGTTGAGATCTGATTGCTGTAAACAATGATACAGTCTGTCATAAGCCATTTGGAAGCTAAAGATCTCATTTTCTTCTGACTTCTATCCCTCATCCACTGCAGCACAGACCCTGACTCTGTGAATGAACCACTTTGACCCTGGTGTGAGAGAATCTCCAGAAACAGGGTCTGCTAGAATAGTTAGTATGTGGTAGATGCAGTCTTGAGCCTATTTGTCCCTCTAGTGCCTTGCATTTTCTAAAGATTCCCTCAGCAATATCTTCCCTCCCATGCACTCTTCTCCCATGTCACACTGTTGCTCCTCCATCAAGAGGTAGCATCTTTTTCTCTTCCCCTTTCTTCTCGGCAAGGCTGTGACTCGTTTATAACCAACAGAATGCTCTGGGAGGATGCTGTATGACTTAAAAGCCTTGGCAACTTCTGCCTGATCCTGGACTATTTTCTTTGGGAAAAGCCAATCACCATGAAGGAAGCTTTATTGGTCTGAGGTACATTGAATGACCACTCTGGTCAACAGTCCTAGCTGACCGAGACCTTCCCGTCATCCCTAATATGGAATGAATTATCTCTGTTTGCAGTGATTATTATCATTCATCTAAAATTTAAAGTATAAGGAAAAAAAATCTGATCTGTCAAGCTTGGTTTGGGTGTCTTGATTCATGGCAGAGTGAAGTGACTGCCAGTCCTCTCCTCAAGAAGAAGGTCATCTGAGAAGAGAATTGAGATCCATTACCAAGGAAATGGCAGATGGTTGCAGATCAGGCCCAGAAGATGTTTCAAGAGAGTCAGTTGTTGAAATTGAAAAGCCAATTATCTTTATCATTTTCAAAGCTGCCAGGGGCTTTATATGGTTTTTAGAAGAAAGTTTATGCAATACCCTATCACATAGACAACTCAGGGTTGCCCAGCTTTCCTGCCAGGACTCATCATGGAAACTTTATTCCAGCCTTACTAAGATACTTGTGATTTCTTGAAATAATGATTTCATCCATTGTCAGTACTCTAAATGCAAAACGTATACTGATGATTTCTAATTTATGTTCCCCCTTGAACAAAAATTCTTTGAAAATAAACTGAGTTTATTTTATGTTAATTTATATTAATTTTCATCTCATCTCCTTCACTTGACATCCCAAATTTAGTGTAACTGAAACTGAACTCCTGATCTTCCCTCTCAAGGTTGCTTCTTCTGCAGTGTTCCCTACTCAGGAAATGACACTATCCTTGACTTTTCTTACATCAAAAATCTTGAATTGGTCTTGACTCTTCACTAGCAAAACTTGTCAACTATATCTTCAAAATATATCCCCCAAACAGACCAAAATTTGAAATCAGAATACAGCCACGGATTCACCTTTCCATCATGTTACAGTCCGGATCTGAAACACCATCATTTGTCACATTCTCACCTATGTATTGCAACAGCCTTCTAACTGTTCTCCTTGTTTCTGCCTTTGCCAAACAGCAGTGATCCTGTTAAACATGACACATCATGTCATTCCCAAGTTAGAAGCTCTTAAATTGGAGTAATGTCTATGCTCAGTTCTTTGTTGATTTCTCATCATACTCGGAGTAAAAGACGGCCTCAGCATGGAACCTGCATGACTGCTCTGTGCCAGCCATGCCAACCTTGCTACTGTCCCCTCTGTTAGAGTGCTCTTCCCCAGCTGTCGACACAACTCACTCTTCCATCATTGATATCGCTAACCGAATGCCCCCTGATTAGAGAGAATTGTGACTACTCTTCGTAAAATACCACTACTATCATTCTTCCTTTCATTTTGCTTTATGTTTCTATACATAATGTGCTCACTTGTTCACATAATCATTATCTCTCTGTTCCTGTAAAATCTCTATGAGAGCAGGCAATTTTTCACTTTCTTGTTCACTACTGAATCCTTGCAGCAGAGTACAACAGACATCAATGTTGTTGATGAAAAAGCTTGGGACGTGGAGTTGCAGCATGCATTCCCCTTGCAGTGTATATTGGAAGTAGAAGTATTGGGTAGGGTTTGGCAACCTTGATAATCTGTTTGTTTACTTCCATCTCTTTACATCTCAGAAACAACACTGTGCAACTAGGAGGCCTCTGGAAAATGGCCTTGGGGAGTCTAGACTCAGGACATGTCACTGCAAGTAAGCTCACTGTATTTGACTGTAGACATTTCTCTTCAAGCTTGGTCCCAAAGTCCCAAAGTAGTCTCACTACTAGGACCCAAATCCAGCCTCACACCCACTCTTGGATGTACCACCACCATTCCTTTTGGCCAGTTCCAAGTCAGTGCTGCCCTGGCATCCCTCTCCACTTCCCTATCCAGCTGGTTACCAAGTTCCCTCAATACTGCCTTCTCTGTATCTTTCCATATCCCTTTTAACTGTCCTCAACCCCTGTGTCATTAACCATCACTTTGTTTTCTTGGCCCCTAAGCATCATTTCCCAGCTGATTCTCCCGCCTTTACTTTCTTTTCCTTCAGTCTTCCCAAACTCAGTCACAGCCACAGGGTCTCTGTAAAGCCCAGATCACGTTATAGGACTCCCTTGCTTAAAATTCTTCAGCAGTTTCCTGCTACCACTGCAGGGTTTTCCAACTTCAGACAAGTTCAACCTTGATTTTGGTCCCATTTGCATTCACCTATGCTGTTATTTACTTAATATTCATCTAAATATAATTGTATTTAACTTTTTCTATAAGCAATAATATCCTTGATGTCATGGGGGTGGTAATCAGTTTTTTCTATTTTTTGTTGTCTTCACTATTAAATACAACATGCTGGTCCATATACCATCCAAGATCCATTATTCATGTCATATCTGGTGTGTCTACCATCTTGAGGGGACTTCAGGACCCACAGGGCCCTTCTCCAGGTGACCATTGCATTACTGCTCACCTTAGGTCAGTGCTTCAGGAAGAACATCTCTGCTTTGACTTTCCACTGCAGCCAGGCCCCACAGTGTTGTGTCTTCACGCTTTTGCTCATAACATTCCTGCTGCCTAGATTGTTATCTGTAGTCTTCTAGTTTCTCTGCTTGATGATTCCTGTTCATTCTTCCAAATCCAGCTTAAACATTACATGAAGAGTCATGTTTTCTCCCCACTCTATCGCCAGGTTGTATTTCATCCCTCCCAGTCTTTCTTCATTTTGTTCCTTGACCATTGTCTGTTTTTCGCATTCATAAGTAATTACTGTTTTCTCATAATTTCCAGGTTTCTTGTCCTAGATTTGTGTTCTCTGGAGGCTGGGATTAAGTTTTGTTTGCCTTAACCTCAAGTGGCATGTAGAACTTAAACTGGGAATTATTGACGTTTCAAATCCTCTTTTAAATAGCAAGTTACTCCTGGTGGAGCAGTGGCTCAAACTTGTTCACATTAGATGAGAACAAGAGTAAGACTTGGCATACAAACCTTGGATTTGGGGGTCTTGTGAAATAATGCATGATTCCCCTTCACTAGGTTTCCTAGAGTGGACCCTGCCAGCCCACATAGAGTTATCTGGTTATAAGGAGTAGTTTCGGGGGAACACCCTTTGGGGGATCCTCCTTATGTTGAGCCCATCCTTTAGAACTGTACTGTCTGATATGGTTGTCACTGAACACAATAACCATTTAAATTTTAGCTAATTAAAATTTCATTTCTTCCATTGTGCTAGCCTCATAAGGCTAGTGGACACTGTATTGGACAGTACAGAATAGAACACTTCCATTATCACAGAAATTTGTGTTAGACTTCACTGCTCTAGAATTTAATTCTTTAGCAAATCCCTCATGTTGGCTCATGTACCTAACATTGAAGCCAGGAATAAAATCCTCTCTGAAGGAAATACCACTTATGTGAATGCTACTCAGTTTGGAGATAATTACAGATTTAAGAAAGGGCCACTTATGTAGTAAGGAGAGATTTTTGGTGGTTCATGTTGAGAAGATAAATGGCATTGCAGTGGAGAGGAAAGTGGACCCCTTGTCTGCACAGCCTAGTTTGAAAGACCAGCATGGGGTCAGTCACCTCACCACGTCGAGTTCTCAGAGCAGTAAGCAGAGTGTGGAGAAGAGAGTTGGACTCATGGATAGAGAGAGGATATGGAGTTCAGAGTCTAGGAGAGTCCAGGAAGCATGTAAGATGAGTAAGACAGAAAGTGAAGGGAAGGGAACGCTTGCAGAAGGAGAGGAGACAGGAGTCAGTAGTGATGGAGCCAGGGAGGCAGGAGTCTTGAATTAATGGTGACTGTTTGGCATGGCCATTGTAGAGAATGAGAAATGATTCATAGACATTTGCTATTCGTTTTCTTCTTCCCTTTATCTTTCCTCCAAATGGGTTTTGTTTGTGACTTTAAAGAGGCAGAATACACGGAGAAAAAAGGGAACCCAGCTCAAATAAAATAACATTTGCACTGTACATCTTCTTTCATTATTTCACATTTGACAATGCCCCAGATTACAAGTGCTTTGAACAGTGGGTGGAAGATGCTCATTCCAACCGTAGCAATTTAATCCGATGACTGAATTGGTTAATTGCCAGAGCTACTGTGTAAATGATTTGTAAAATAGCTTGTACATTAGGGGTTGATTAGAAGAGCTTCTCTTTAGAAAATAACCTAGAATTAGTAAAATAAGAGTCAGGATTTATTAATGTGAACCATAAGCCTTTAAAGCTACCATTGACAAGGGACCAGACTTTAAATCAACATCATTTTGGATGTGATAATATCTGTTAGTTGACTTTGCCCTTGTAATTTTCCCTGATAAATTTTGAAATGAATGCTTCCTGCAAGGCTATTAATAGATTTACAATGATGTGCATAATTAGCAATCTGTAGCCTGTAAAAGAAAGAAAAAAAAAAAGATGCCAATGACTATATTTTTGGTTTTACTAGTCTTCTTGGAGACATTAAATGTGTCATTGACAAGACTAGTACAGTGGTTCTCAAACTTCACTCAGCATCAGAATCATCCGAAAGATATTTTGAAACACAATTGCTTTGCCCCTTCATCTCGAGTTTCAGATTCAGTAGCTCTGAATCTAGACTAGATTCAGTCTAGACTAGACTAGACTAGAGAATTGGCTTTTCTAGTAAGTTTACAGGTGATACTGCTGCTGCTGATCTGTGGGTCACACTTTGAGAAACCTTGGTCCTGTTGGTATCTAAGTTCAGTTTCAGTTGTGGGTTGAGGGATTAATTTGTAGGTGGCAGTAGTTCATTTGCCTTTTTCTGACTCAGTGTTTTCCTCCTCTGGGCTTGACAGGAGGCACAAGGACTTAGTGTTCATTCAGTGGCCTGGCCACTCAATGCCATCAGGCCCATGGGCATGCTGCCCTCTTCACTTCCCAGGCCAGTCTCTCCAGGTGAAGACCAAGGTATGCTGATGGCACTTTTACTCTTGCCTCACCCCTTCTGCCTCTCTGCAGATCTGGAAGCAGGACACACTTATAGATTCAGAAGCAACCAAATTTGCAGTATTTGCTCCTCACCCAGATCTTGGCTGCATCCTGAGATAGCTGCAATCCCAGGGCGGTGGCGGTGTGAGGATGTGACGTGAGTGGCCAGGGCCTCTGAGTGATTGACTGAGGGGTGGCTGCTGGGAAGGAGTCAGGAGACCTGGGCTCTATTTCTGTGTGAACTTCAAACTCCTTGGATCACCTTGGTCAAGTTTCTTCATCTTTGACTCTCCCAATTTGACTGCTTTTATTTATGAAACATACTTATTCCTGTACCAATCCATGAAACAGAAAAACAAAAACTCAGGTCGGGTCAGTGGCCTCTCGGGGCATTCAGGAACTGTGATGTGCAGAACTATGAGTGCCTGAGGAGAAAACTGCTGTATAAACACAATACATTATTAATAAAATGTTAAAAAATAGCATCGCACTCTCTGCTAATAATAGCTGCTTTAGGCTGTTGGTGCAGCTCTGACACAGGTTCCCATCAGTGCTGAAAGAAGGGTGACTACAGGTTTTGAATTTGCAGCATAGTTAAAATAAGATGAAATTAGGTCTTTAAAGAATTTATGAGAGTGTTCACAGGTGTATATTATATATTTATAGATTAAGAAAATATGATCATAATTCAGTAAAATTCAACTTTAATAAACCAAATCATCAAATGTTTTGATTTTCATTACATTTCAGAGTTGTTCCCAAGTCCATAAACATTTTGACTGAAATACTAGGAGTCTTTTTCCTACTATTCCCACTGTTAGGTGACTGGTGCTCTCTTATATTCCAGAATAATTAGTTAGTGACTACTTAATCAGTTAATTGTTATTTTCACCTTTCAAATGCATGTGGGGCTCCTGCTACCATGGACACTGAGGTATAAAAATAATCATGGATGGTTCTTGCTCCCCAATAATGTGAAGTATACTTTCAATTAAAGATATGTAAGCAAGATATTATGGAGGGAAACCATTGCATTCTTTATACTTTTCTCCTTAAGTAGCATAAATAAATGCCCTCAGGCTGAGCACCCTCAGCCTCTGTTCCTCCTCACCAGCTGGGTACTCCTCCCTACCTCCTGCTCATAGAGTTGTGGGCCAATGACTCCCATTGGAAGCTCCTTAAGAAATGGACCTCACCTGAGTCTAGGCCTAGACTCTCTACCCTAGTGCCCATAGGAATACACTGGGGAACTTTTAAACAAATGCAAGGGCTGGTTTCAATCCCAAAGATTCTGATAAGATTGAACTGGTCTGTCCCTGGGAAACTGTTGAAAAATTCCCCAGATGAGTGCATTATGCCATGAGGTTTGAAAAGCACTGAGCTGGTGGATTAATTTATCTAAAAGATAATTTATGAATCTAAGTGAGAATATCTGCCATTGTTCAAGATTTTTTGGAATAGAGAAAACCACATCACAAAACTTACCTTGAAGGCTATTGACCTTAAATGAAAACATGAGTTAGATAACAAGCAGGGTTTATTCAAAATACAAAACAACAGAAAAGCATGAAAATAGAGTGTCTCCCCAGACCTAATCCTAATCTCACTGCCTGCCCCCCATTATATCCTTGGGAGGATCACCTGTCAATGCCACTGGAGGGAAAATGGTGGGAGCTTCAAGGCACATTGTGTCCTGTAGTTGACTGATTGACACATGCACAGAAAAGCTCTTTCTAACCTGCCACATTTATTTAAAATAGGGTCTTGAATATTAATGTTCATAAGACCTATCCTGACTCTTTTCCTGTAATGGGACTTATGGTCTCATAAACTTGTAGGTGAAAATGGGCACTTCAAGAATTGGGCACAGCTGGTTTATAGCCCTGTGGGTAGGAATTGGGCAGTGCTTTCAGAGCATTGATTCCCCAAGCCCTGGGAGTCCCTGATTGCTCCAGTATCTTGTCACTAAAGGACCTTTCAACAGGTTCACCTCACTCCTGCACAGCACTTCTGATTGCCACCTCTTTTTTCCTGATAACCCTGCCACAACTGTGGGTATCAGACCCAAGCTCAGTGCTTCACATTTGTATGCAAGGCCCTTACCAGTCTGTACTTATTGTCTGGATTATCTTTTCTCCTACCTGAGTGTGTGTTCCCCACCACCCGCTCTGCCCAGCTCATTGTGAAGGTGCAGGGTACCCAGGGTGGATCATCCATTTGATTTATAAAGCTAGGACATTCTTTACTTTTCTTTTCTTTTTTTTTTTTTTTTTTTTTTACCAATTCCCCACTAAGAGCCCCAGCTCATTCATTACTTTGCCAATAATCTCTGTTATTTTGTATTTCTTCCATCCTTCAGTGATTCCTTCTTCCTGTCTGCAATTTTTAAGGATAAAACCTACAACTAGATTGTAGATAGGAGCCTTCTGAGTAGACGCCAAGCAGTCTTGTTTATCAACTTATATCTGACTTCAAAGTTTGGAGGAAATATGTCTTTCTACAGGTTTGCTAGGATTCTAAGTAGATTCCACTTCTACAATATGTGGGTAATTTGGGACCATGTTGTTAGTCCAGAGAAGGGAATCAAGATAGTTAATGAGAAGTGATTTTATTAGATATTTTGAACCTAGTATTAATATCATATTTCCCTCATGTGAACGTTTATTTTCCACCTTTCTCCTGCAAGTGTTTGTGTTTGTGTTGTCTCCTGCGTCCTGGATCCATAGACTTCCTATCAGCTCTCCCCTCGTGACCCTGGCAGTATGCCCTATGGCCTCACTCCCTAATCCCTAATTGCTCTTAACTCTTCCTGTGCTTGATGGACTTCATCCTTCCTTTTTGTCTCTCATTTACTTTTCCAGAATTGTTCCATCTTGCTATAATTACTCTGTTTTTGCTTACCGGATCATTCCTCCTTTTTATCTTTGGGAAGACCCCAAAGTGTCTATCGTGTCATATCGGAAAGAGAAATACCAGGTAGACTTTTCTTTTCCTTTGTTTAAGTCAGCATTAATGACTTATATATTTATGCCCTGTTCATTATCTCTTTTCATCTTCAGGTAAGGAATATTATTCTCCTTTTATAAGTCAGAAAATAGAAGCTAAGAGAAGTTCAGTACCTTGATGTAGTTCATGCAGCAAGTTAAATGATCAAGCTCAGGATGTCTCATGCCAGAGCCTCCAGCCTCTGCTATTAAACTCTGTACCCTCCAAGTGAAGGGGAAGTGAAATATTGTGCTGCCAGGCAGCAGGGATGGGTTCACAGGTCTCAAAGACCCTTCCATGCTAGCCTTCATGGAATGCTGTGGGGTTACATAAATTAGTGAGCCCCTTTACCATGGGACTTTGGTGATTCTGAACTATATTCTCCTAAAGAGGATTCAGTATTAATCCTGGACTGTGAGTGGTCGCCGTGAGGTTGTGACCTATGCCTTGGGTTATATCTTTGTTTGTGTCGTTGTGTAACCAGCACTGTGGAACTCTCCCAGTTAAGATTCTCAATGTTTCATTTCTTTCCAGAGCCTGTGTCATCTTGGGGGTGATATTCCTTCTGTCATCCGTATGTATAGTGGTCAAAGCCATCCATGACCTCTCAACTAGGCTGCTCCCAGAAGTGGTAAGGTCTTTCTTTTTTCCTAACAATGATTCCTGGAGGCACCAATCTTTGTTGCTACCTCTCACCACAGATGGGGGGCAGGGGGTGCGGGGTCAGAGTTGGGCAGATAGAGAAATAAATCATTGCAGACTGTGAATGCCTTGACAGGGAAAGGCACTGTACAAGATGAAAAGACTTCAAATAATCAAACCAATACTGGGTTCTGTGTCCTCCTTAGCTCTTTTGGCTATTTTTAAAACAAGATGTATTTTATATAAAGATAAATGAGGTGACTTATATAGTAGAGCTATCAAACTTGTGTTGTTTGCATTTGTTCTGAGTCCATTTAATGATGGTTATAATATAACTTTTTTTTCCTTTGCACCTCAATTCAATAAATAAGTCTATTGGCAGTAGGATTTCTGGCACACCTGACATTCGGATGCAGAAACTGGAAGACACAATTTCGCATTAAATTGTGTCTTTGACTGGTATGTTCTTTGGATGAGAGTCATTACCTGTATTCTGATTGGTTTTGATTTCTTCCCCATTATGAATTCTGAGAAAATAAATATTTTTGTAATCTCTTATCAGACATAGAAAGCAGCCGATTTGTGTAACAGGAGATGAGGGTGCTGCCATTACAATGATTCTCTATATGTTTTGCATGGTGATTTAAAGCCAAAACATGGACTCTTCTCATAGGGTGTGATTTGATTGGCTATGTGCACCATCGTACATAAGGCCTAATATAAGGCCTACCTTTGATTTCACTTTTAGAAAAATATATGTTAATCCTTTTTGGTGTGAGGCATTGTGTGTTTCTGTTTATAACTAAGATGAAATGAAGTGGGGCATCAAATGGCATTTAGTACAGATATTAATATTTTATGTTACCACCCCTTTCCCCTGTAAATAGAGAGCAGGGCCATTCCTTTAATGACTCATCTGGATCTTTATTATTTATCTCCACAGTCAGGTAGAATCTTGTTCTCTAATAGCTCACTGTCAGGAAAGATGGATACCAGGATAGGAATATATATATATAAATGAATTTTAGTCTTTTTGAGTAGCGGAGCTAGCTGAAGTAATATTACTATTTATTATACTCTGAGATCGTCATCTCCCTATTGTACTGTTTTACCCTTATCTTCCTGGTTATCTGGGATCCTCAATTTCTCCATTTTTTTCCTCTAAGAAACTTGCTCTCCTGCGTTCTGGTCTGTGTGGATCTAAATCTTGGGTAAAATGTTGACATGAAAGCATTAAATGTGATTAAGATATCACTCAGAGAACATCTTTGCGTTTTATAGGGCATGGAAATGTGCCTCCACACTAAGACATTTTTATTAGTGGGATTTTTCAGCATGAGGCTAGTTGACGCATTCGTTTATTTAGGCATTACATATTAATTTCCAGCAGGGCTAATTTGATATGGAATGGGTAACTGTGCTTCTGGACCCTTGCAGAGGCCTTCCTTCTTTTCTTCTGATAGTTAAACCATTTTTAACTGGGAACAGGCACATATCCTATGGGTACAGACATTCCTAATAGAAGCTTATCCACTGAAATTCCACATCAGAGTATAAATGTCTCATGTCCCATTTCACATAGAATTCAGAGAGGGTGAATGGCTCAGTGATTTTGCCCAAGACTAGACCTTTCCTTGGAAAAGTCACACTTACTGTATCTTTCATCAGGGAGATTTAAAATCATGGGATTTAAAAGTCACACTCATTTATGATCATCTCATCAGAACGCTGAAGCAAAGATATATGATGGCTTTGTTTTGTTTTGTTTTAAGACTTCTAAATTATGAAAACATAATAAGTTGTCTTCAAGCTGTGAGAGCTCCCATCTTCCGAGGGAAGATCCCTTCATCACCTGAATGGCACCTGAGTGCCAAGACAGTGCCGCCAGCCTGTAGCCAATAGTGTTTCCATCCCAGGTTTTGGGGTTTCCTCTCTTTGCTCTAGAAATTTGAGGAAACCAGCAGGCTTTCTCTGGAACCCGGATTCCTAGCCCGTAGTAATTAAAAATTAGCATTAGTTCACAATGCCTCATCTAAATTAGAAGTCATAGACTCAGATGCCCAGAGAAGCCAGTTCTGAAAACAGGAGAGACTACCTGGGTATGTCGCCACTAGTGTGTGCACCAGATGAGGGACCTGCTCTCTGGAGGAGCTGGCATGCAAGAATATGCAGCCTTTTTTCAGATATTCCAAGTTGTTCAGAGAAAGTGGAAAATGTCTCTTTCATGTGAAATAAATTGGCAACTGGTTATCAATTTTTGAAAACCTTGATTTGGCTCATTTTACACAGACCCAATAAAACATATCTCTTGGCTGCTCAGAGCTTGCGGCAGTTGAAAACAGAGACTGGAATTTAGAGATCTGATGTCATAGATTTAGATCCAGATTCCATTTTCACCTTTGCCCTCAACTACAGAATTATCTTCTCACATGTACTTTCTATCAAGTTACTGTGGGTTTGTCAGGAGCAGTATTTTCCTGTTCTGCTTTGAGGTTTTCTTTTTAATGTCAGCTGCACAATTCTCAGAGAATAATTGTAAGGATAAGTAAATTTTGAGTAAGAAGTCTGTGTTTTAAAGATTCTCCTCAACCATGAAGCTGACTGGCTTTTGTGGTATTTGTCTGGAGAAGTCAGGCCTGCTGGCTCCTCAGCACAAGTGTACTCCCCTCATAGCCTGCACACAGTCACATTGAGTTGTTAATGTCTAGAGCCCACAGAGCCTTCTTGAAAACTTTTATTAACTAGGGGCAGTGTGGGGAGTGCTACAAGTATATGGCCATAGTACTTGCCTTAGGATTATGGGATGCTTTGAGGAGATCACCACTCTCTTCTTGTTTGTCCCCTTGCCACTCTGCTTTGATAAGAAGGGACAAGTGGTATGCCTCTCTTTTTTTGGTAGGACATGGGGGCTCTGAAAACTGAAGTGGTCTTCCTGAAGTCATCAGGTGGCTGGTGGCCTCGTCTAGACTTGAACCCTTGTCTCCTAATTTGGGGCTGTTTTGGCTCCTGGTTCTGTGACTTACATGGTCTTGCTATTCATAATTTTTTCAGATCTGTCTTCCTATCTTACTTATGGTGCTTGGAGGGGGTTGCTGCCAAGGGCTCTCCTAGAGGGGATATGTCCAGGTCCCCAGCTGGTCTTTCTCACTGCTGCTCCTGCACCACCCACTGCTTACCACACATTCTTCCTGCATTCCGTGCTCTTCACCAGGTTGCACCCCCATTACTTTGTCTCTTGAAAAATCCACAGGTAGGTTAACCAAGAAGCAATGGAAAATACAGTAGGTCAAATACGGAGTGAGGGGAAATCATGGAATCACACTGAAGGAAGCACTTTAGAGGAGCTGTTTAACATAGAGAGAGGGATAGGATGTGGTGCATTAACCTGTTGGAGGTGTAGATCACTCTCTGCTTCTTCCTACCTGTGTAAACACAGGCTAGTTGCTTATTCTCCCTGAACCTGGGCTTCCTCAGATATTAAATGGAAACCGTACTTAAATCAATGATTCTTGATAAGTTTCAAAAGCGATTTATTTAAAATAATTAGCATTTGGTATGCCTTGGTGGAGTAGTGGTTTGATCCACTGACTTTGGCTGACATAGTCTGCATACCTCCCAATGTCCCTGTTTCAAGACCCAGGGGGAGTAACCAAGATAAAGAGAGAAATAAAATAAAGTGCTTCTTCCTCCTCTCTCTCTTCCTGCATGCACCTTTCCTTAAACAAACAAATACAGCATTAGAAAACTGTGCTTCTCTTAATGGTCTGCTTTTTTATGTTTCTGAATTAGTCATTAAAATAACCCCAAGTTGTGGCCTGCAGTAATTTCAGATCCAGCCTCTCAGTACCCTTTCCTTACCTCCTGATCTCCTTCTGGCAGGACGAAACTAGTGTTCTCTCTTGGATTTCAAGCAGTCAACTTTGAGTCACTCCTTCAGAGACAGTTTGCTCTCAGAAGACCTGACCTCTCAGCCGGACTCACCACTTACTGGCTGTGTGACGTTTAGTAAATTGTGTCTCCTCTCAGGAAATCGTGTCTCCTTTCTGAACAGCACTCCCTCTCTGTAAATGAGTGTCTTGCTGCCTACTCCACAACAGAGATTACAAGAATGAAGTGACACAATGAATGTGGACATGCTCTATAAAAAAGGAGATGTTATTGTTTCTGATTCCAAGAACTTAGAAGCTATCCTTGCCTGCAAGCTTTCTGTCTGTGTCCTGTTGGATTGAACCAGCTACTAGGTGCTCCTGCTACAGGAGACCATGACCTCTTTACTGTAGACACTTGTCCAGTGTCTGGGTCCAACTTCCTTAGTGGGCATATGGCAGTGAAAGTGATAGTAGTTATAATTATAATAATAAATAGTCACACATTTGCACAGGTTGGTCACTTGATGATGATGATGATGATGATGATAGATATCATTTAAATGTCTACCAATCCCCAGGCCCTCTGACTGGCACTGGGGATTTTAAATCAAAGAACTATAATGACTAGAATTTTTTCATTGCTCTGAAAAGCCCTTGAATTCTCACAGGAGCTGACTTGCTTCTGAGGAACTCAAAGCTTCTCATACACGGTACCTTCACAATGTGGTGATAAGGGCTATAAGAGAGGCAGTCATAGAGAACTCCTAGAAGACTTCCATGTCAACTCTGGAGGCAGCGGAAGGTATGTTGGGGCCTTCCCAGAGGTGCTCCTTCACATGACATCTAAAGGAAGGCTGGGAATCAGCCAGGCAGGTGATGGAAAGTAAGGAAGGGGACCAGGAGTCAGACATGGGCAGGGGAAGTTATTACAAGCAGAGCAGGAACCACAATAATGTATAAGGCTGTAATCTCTTGTATCTTTGCTTCCTGTTACACTAGCATCTCTGGGTAGGGTGAAAGAATAAAAGAGAAAAATACAAAGGAGAAGGAGGAAGAAGAAAGGAAAATTACTTTGTGTTATAAATCAGAAGTTTTAAGAAATTTTAGTAAACTTTTGCTTCTTCCTTGAGTGTCAAAGTTGCCTTGTAAATCTCTCTTTACCTGTCCTCCTAAGTTTTTCCCTAAAATCCATCCTACCCATCACAAAAAAGCAGTTTCACTCTAGCAATAAAAGGGAGCCCCTTCTAATGGCTCATTTTCTTGCAGGTAGCCAGTCTTCAGCTTTATTTCATTTCCAGCTCCTGCCGAGTATGAGGTGGTTTTGGGGTGGTGGCCATCTTTCGTGGTGCATCTGCTCAACCAGTGTCCCCACCCCACTACACTTGAAGGATGGGTAGGCTCCACAAAGTGTGTGGAGGTCCATGGTCTTCCTCCAAGAGCTTCATGTGGCTTTCCCCCTATATGACAAAACTGGATATAAAACTCTTGTAAAGGATATTTTAGGTTTGTACTTGCAAGTCCACAGTCAAGAAATTTTCTCAAAGAATTTTCTGCCTGCAGAAATGACTGATTCTTGAATCTGTAGGCTTTGGGTTTGCAAAGTGTTTAGCACTCAGCCAATAGCTAGGGTTGGAAGGCATTATTTATAAGTTATTCAGCCATTATTATCTTTCCCTCAGCAAGCCTGCCTTGTGGAGAAGATATAAACAGCTTGACCTGCCTCCTTAGTATTCCTGTGCTCAGTACAGAATACCTTTGTTCTCTCTCTTTCATCCTCCCACCCCCCACCCCCAACTCAGGGCCTCACCACTTCCCATAGTTAACCCTTGAGCTCCCTCCTTGACCACTTCTTTGGAAATTTTGCTTCTGTACCTATTCTCTCTCTTTCTGGTATCTTTAGTCACTTGCTGTCTGCAATTTCTGACCTAGTCATTACTCTCTTTTTTATTTGTTTTTTTTTTAAAGGAAAGATGCATTTACAAATGAAGGCAAGTAGGCAGTCAAGCAGGAAGAAAGAGGAGGAGAAAGTGCTTTATATTTACTTAGTTGTTCATTTTGATTGTTTCCCCACCCCACTCTGGCCTGGGTCTTGAGCCCAGGACCTTCGGATGTGTGTCGAACTGCTCCCAGGTGTATTAGATCACTAGGCTACCAGGGCATACCCATCATTTACTTTCAAACCCTTCCTTCCCCTCTTTAGCATTTACTGCTCTAGAACATATTCCCTCTGAAGACATTCATCACTTCCTTCCAATTCCTTTTGTCACCTCAAGTTCAAAACCTGCCTTCCGTCAGCCCACTCCTGGCAATCATTCAAGCCCAAGTGTTCATTGCATCCCTTTTAAAGTAGCAAATATTTAATAAAAGGTAATGAGGGAGCATTGGGAGAAAGGCAAATGGATTAGATCTGGAAACAAGTGAGGCGTTACCCACCTGCTCAGCTTATCGGCCTCAGGTCTTCTGAAGCAAGTGCCTTACCTGTAACAGTTCTCTTAGTACTGAGTGAGTACTGTGAGGAAGTGTAATTTGGGGGTTAAGGATGTGGGAGTAAAAGTCAGGAAGAGAGATCCCAATTCTACAGAGTGCTTACTAGAGGAAACTGGGGCAGATTGTTTAATCTTTCACTGCCTCAATTTCTTTGTCTGTAAAATGCAGAAATAAAGTACTTTCTTTGTAGGGTTGTTAAGGAAACAAAATAAAAGATAGGTTTATGTACTATGTGTATAATAATTGAATGAATATTAGCTAGTGATATTGTTGAACTAGAGAAGAGACTTCTAAGGAAAGTTGGCAGACATTTTAATGCCTTTAGTTCTGAAAGCTTAGACTATATTTAATCATCAAGGAAATGTTTCAAGGATACATACTCATCTCAGATTGGGTAGTGCTGCAGGCTCCTTCTTGTGTAATAACCTATAATTCCTGGACTCATCATAGCAATACAGAGATTCACCTTCCAGTATGACAGTCTCAAATATAACTCTAAATTCAATTGGCAAACTGTATTGATAAATACTTTTTTTTAAATCGCACAGTCAAGATCTTTAACATAATCCTTGCCAGTATCTCCTTGAACTGCATAAAGAAATTCAGGAATTTATGGTATCAGACCATCAAGGGTGTATCACTGTTGTTAACTTTTGGCAAGATAATTACAGTACCTTAGCAAAGTTGATGTCTTCATTCCTCTGAGATCCAAACACCTACCAGATCCTGCACAGAAGAGAACTGTTCACTGATGTAAGTAGAGTATTATAGTCTTACTAAGTTCAAGGAGAATTGAGGGTCCAAGATAGATCTACACATGTCTGGTCCAGACTTTTCACCAACTTAGTTAACCTTTTTCCCAGATATTTTATCATTTGATTAAATTGTGACTTGGATTGCTGTTTAAATTTCTCTTTAGCTCATTATTTGCAAATTAATCTATAATGACGGAAAGCAGACAGTGGTTGCCTGAGAATGGCAGTAGAGAGGAGGTAGAGGAATTACTGAAGAGTCACATTATCCTTACGTTCAAAATAGATTGATATGGATTGGCTGTGAACATAGTTTGATTCTGTTAGTACTTTGAGAACTTCTCTAAAGCTGTTTACTCAGCTAAGTTGTGTCTTACTGTTGTATTATTTTTTAATGGTTGTGGAAATTATTTATATATTCTGAGTTCCAGTCTTGTATTCAAACTGCAAATAATTTGTCTGAATATCTTGTTTTTCTTTTTAATATGTGTCTCTTTTTCTATTAGAAGTCCTCCTCCCCCCTTCAATTTAGGTTTAATAAAATTTATCTATCTTCCTTATGCAGTTTGGTGACCTCTTTTCGCTGGAGGAGGTGGAAGTTAAGAACGCCTCATTGTCCTAGGCATGCCCTGGTAGAGCAGTGATTTGGTAAACTGCCTTCAGCCAGTGCAGTTCGTGTGTAGGAACCAAGGGGAATAACTAAGATGAACAACTAAAGAAAAAAAGCAAAATAAAGTGCTTCTCCCTCCTCTCTCTTTCTGCCTCTGCTCACCTTCATTTCCTTCCTGAAACTTTCCTTAAAATAAAAAAATAAATAAAAGGATGCCTCACTACTGCCCTAGCACCATAAAGATATATGACTATATTTTATTTTAATGCATGTGCAAAAATAGACTAGATTTCGATCTTTTATTAATCTAGAATTTAGTTTTGCATTTGCATAAGATCCCATTTTGTTGGTTTTTTTCTCAGATTTTTTTCTAGATTTTTCCAGTATCATTTCAAAGACCATTTTTATCATACACCAAATCCCATGGGTGCATGACTGTCCCTGGACGTGTGGTTTCATTTATGTATATATTGTCCCATTCTGTTCTAGTGTCGTTCTTTTAAAACTTCTGTAATTACAGCAAGTGTTAATGTTTCATCACTACCTTTTCTATGATTTTTAAAGTGGTTTTGAGTAACATGTATTTGTAGTACTCCAAATGAATTTCTCAATAGGTTTGGCACATTTAATGCAAAGTCCTGTTGGAGTATTGAGTGAGGTTGCATTCAATGTGTTAATTTTTCAAGAACTGACTCTGTTTAACAGTTGACACCTCCCTTTTATTTTAGCTTTCCATTCAAGTTTTCCTTTATGTCCTTGTAGTGAAATTTTGAAATCTTCTCCATAAGAACCTTATACATTTTTATTAGGATAGTCTTTTATAGTTTGTGAATTTTGTTGCTATTTTAGGGGTTTATATTTATTTTGTTCCCTAAATTACTACTGGTTAGATTCCTAATGATATTTAGATATTGATCTTATTAGTCTATAAGCCTTGTGACTTTTTAGAAATGAATTTTGTTTACTATTGATTATTTGCAGCATCTAATGATAATTTGTCTTTTCTTTCTAATTCTACTATTTGTTCTTATTTATTAGTCAAGCTTTTTCTTAAAATATTAAATATTAAGTGCAATGCCCTGCAACCTTGTACTGTTTGTCAATGTGACAGAAATGCTTCTAAAGTTTTATCACTAAAAATGGTTTGCTGTTGGTTTTTCAGTGACTGTTTCTTTTTTTCTAGCTAAGAATTTTTTTAATCTTATATAGATGTTGAATTTAAGTACTATTTGTGTGTATTCTGAGATTTTTTTCTTTAGCATATTAATATTTTTAAGTAATATAATATTGATGTTGAATTTTAAGTACTATTTCTATATATTCTGAGATTTTTTTAGCATATTAATATTATTACATAATATAATATTGAGGCATCCCTTGCCTTTTTAGGATAAAGCCTACTTTACCAGAAAGTATTAGTCTTTTCATTTACTTATGTTTGCTTTTAAGATTTTTGCTCTTAAATAACATTCATCTAAAGTCCATCCTTGTGTACTATATTTAATGAGTTATGTAGCTTTTCTTTTCCATTTTCTGTGCTCTGGCGTAGTGACTATAAGGTTGGAATGACCCATTTCTTTATATCTTAGTAGAATTTACCTGCAAAATCAGACCTGTTGCTTTTTGGAGACCAGTGGAACTTTATCAGCTGGCTAGGCTGTCATCTCACTTTTCAATCAATGGCCAGCTAGGTGTTGCTATGAAGGACTTGTGTAAATGTGATTAATATCAGAATTAGTTGACTTTAAGTAAAGGAGATTATCCTTTGTAATCTGAGTAAATGAAGGGTCAGTAAGAGCAAAACTGAGGCTTCTGTGAGGAAGAAAACTTCTGCCCATAGCTTCATTCCAGGAAGGTGGGCCCAGTGGACCTGGGACTTGCCTAGCCAGTCCCACAATCATGTTGCTGATGACTCTCATAAATAAAAATCAGATGTTTTTATTTC
Source organism: Solenodon paradoxus (assembly GCA_004363575.1). NCBI lineage: Eukaryota > Metazoa > Chordata > Mammalia > Eulipotyphla > Solenodontidae > Solenodon > Solenodon paradoxus. The sequence continues at coordinate 18,973 of RJWH01006278.1, forward strand.
AGCTTGATTTTAGCCAATATTTCAAAATGTTTTTTATGTTTATCACAACTTTTAACTTACTGTATTTATTGTAGGAGAGGAGGAGAAATTTCACCGTATCCCTCTAGATTCTTCTCAGACTGGTAGAATAACCAAAGCAGCATCAGACAGGTTAGCAGGAGAAAGATTAATTTAATCATGTACGTATTGGGTCTCTAATAGAGAATGAGGATTCCAACTTTAGTGGGATTATGTATCCTGAGATTATATATCCTGAGCTAAGGAATTGAGATAGGGGCCCTGCCATATAGATAGGTTTCTCTGATAGAAAGATTATTTCTGTAGATAATTCCAAGTAAATTCTCCAAATTTTCATTCTTCTAGAGTGGTAAGGAATAGTAAAAAGTTTCTCCTGAGCCTGCCTGGATTAGGGATTAGGGTCCTTGTCCCTAAATGAAATAATCTACATGCCAGAATGCTATGTCTTGTAGAGGCCTGTTCTAAGCACCTTCAATCTATTAGATTTTACTATTTAGTATATTAATTTAGAAGAACTTATTTTCATATGCTATTAAGTATATGCTAATAATTTGGTTTCCTGTAAGTCTATACATTTTATTTTATTATTTCTGTTCTCCTAGGCTTGTTCACTTCACAGGGCAGTCAGCTCCCTTCAACCTCACTTTTCTGCGCAGTCACCCTGGTTTTCACCTGAGCCTGATGTGTGCAACACAGAGACCTTTTGTTTTGCGTTCTGCAAACAAATCATTTGCTCCCTTGCTGGGGAACAGCACTCAGCACACTGGGCAGTGGTGGGGACCAGAAGGGGTTCTGTCTTCTTGCATTGAGTCTACCTCTTTCATTCCTATTCCCAGACTGCTTGAGGGCATCCATTCCTAAGCCTGCAGGGCAAACATGGGTGTTGAGGTGTCTGGCATTTCAACTTCCCTCTCTGCCCTGGTATTCCATCATACCCTGCTCCACTAAGGCAGCTGCCATTTCTGTCTACCTTCCCAGCTTACATAATTCTGTGGCTATTGTCTTTTTCTTGTTTTCTTTGTCCCTATAGGTTTGTGCTTTTAAAAAACATCCTATGCTGCCATTCCATGGTCTAACAAAATCTGAATCTGTGTGTATATTCCAGCATATTTCATTGGAATCATCTTTTAACACATTTTCCAATATATGAAAGGGAGTTCTTAGTATTATAAATTATTATTTTCCTTTGGCCAAAGTTGAAATTCAGACCCATCAGGCAACACTAGAAGAAGACCATCCAACTTTTTTTAATGCATTAATGGCCACAGATTTTGAGTCGGATATTTGAAGATTTGAATACCTTTAATCACTGACTTATGTGACCTGATCCTAGGGAGTTATTTAACCTCTCTGTTTAGGGGTCATAATTTCTCTCTAACTAGAAATCTTGCCATGGTTATGTTTAAAATAAAATGAGTTTATTATAAGAGTTATTTTTTAAAGTCTTTAAAAAAAAGGTTCATTGCTAATGAGCATTAATAGATGATATGTTGTATTGCTATGACTTTTATTTACATAATTCTCTAGCTTGATACTGGGGTGTTGGTATTCTTTGTTGTGATATTTATACCAACAAAGGGAGCAAAAAAGTGCAACAAGAAGATGCTAACTCCTTTGCAGGGCAGTGCTTTTTCACGGTGGCAGGCCCCTATGTCAGGAGGGTTTAGCTGAGGGGATGCAATCCTTGTTCGATTCCAGCATTAGGGAATCTCAAGTGTTCTTTAAATGCCTGTTGGTCACTGGGGAGGAAGGTGTCTGAGCCCAGCCAGAATGACTCCCTTCTTATCCTGTGGTGAGGTGCCGGGATTAGAGTGTTTGTCCCAGAGTGAGCTTGGGGTCAGAAAGCAGCATCAGACAGATGTCTCATTTAACAGAGGGCAGGCTGCATTTTGGAGTGGCAGCCAGCACTTCAAGTGCCCTCGCCCCCATGGCAGTCCTAGTGCCTCAGCTGTCACTGCCTCACCCTTCTTGGTAGTGTCCATTGACCCTGCCAGCTTCAGCTGCATGGTGCCTGTGGAGCTGGGCATCTGTTTATGTCAGAAGACGTTGCAGGATCTCAGCGACTCAGTGAAACCTGGCTAGATTTTTTCAGTCTGTACGTCCTACCAGTGACCCCAGGTCTGCTGGCTGGAGAACCTCCTGGCTGCTTACCAAATGTCTAAACACCAACTCTTGACCCTCCTGACATCGAAATATTCTGATGCTAATTTAAAAATTGTGGAGTTATTTAATGTGAATTCATGGCAATTTGTCAATATAATTTAATAACCAGGGGAAATTGAGGACTCGTGCTTGGTGTAATTTCCTCCACATCTGCCAGTTTTTCTCATCTGCCAGGGAGTGACAAAAGATCTGAGGATGAAAGTGACTTTTAATTTCACTTGGGGCCATAAATCGATACACATTTATTATTCAGTCAGCACTAGCATTTCCCTGGGTAATTCTATAACACATGTAGTGTCAGAATGGTTTGGAATTTGTCCTCATTAGGAAAGCAAAGGACGCCTCTTCTTGCAGGCATAAGCAGGTGAGCCCCCGCAGTCCCCCCGTGCTGTCACACATCTTAGGAAAAGGGAGAATGTTGGTCTTTGGGGGAATGGGCAGGCTGGATTTTCAAATGCAGCTTCTGCTGGTGTCAGTAGCCACAGTTCACTGTGACCTAAATTGCAACTACTGGTGTCACCTGGGATAATGAATAAGCTTAAAGTAAGAAGTGGCAAGTACTGCAGGAAAAAATGCATTTCTGCAAAAGGTTTCCCTGTAAGCAACACGATGAATAAAAACACTGTGAAGTGAGGCCATATGAAAAAATGCAGGTGGAGGCAGGAGGGACAGAGACACTCAATGTCACAGTGTTGGAAACTGATACTGGCTTATGACCAGCTAGATACAAGGATTGTCCATTTCATATAGTGATATGAACCTGTCAGAAGATGAATTTGCTTTCATTTTAATTCACACCTCTTCTATTTTGGTGTATGGGAGGTAGGTGTCTTTGTTGTAGTTTCTATAAGAAACCATCATAGATTAGTAAGCTTAACAAATATTTCACTAATTCTGGAGACTAAAATATCTGAAGTCAAAGTGCCAGCAGTTTTGATTCCTGCTGAGAGCACTTCCTGACTTGGAGATGGCCATTTTCCATTACCTACTCACGTGGCATAACGAGTGGGAGCCTCTCTGTGTGTCTGTTCTCACAAGGGCACTAATGCTATCCTAAGAGCCCCACCCTTATGATGTAATTGCTTCCAAGGCCCCACCTCTAAGCACCAGGGCACTGGGCATTACATCTCCAACAAATACATTTTGGATGAACACGAGTACACAGCCCATAGTAAAGAGAGCAGATGGGGTCCATTTTTAGCATAGCATGTTGAAGGAGTTGTTGGGGTACCCAAGATCTTGGTCAGTGATGAGACTGACCTTCTCTTTTGTTGCTATTTGATTAATTTTATTGAAGGAGCATTGCATCATAACATTATATAGATTTAAGGTGTGCTTAATAGTAAATCCACATCTGTGTATAGCACATTAAGTTCACTGCCGCCATTACAGTTCTTCATTCACCATGCCATTGATTCCCTCTATTGCTGGAAGATGGTAATGACAGAGATGATTCCAACAGATTCTCCAGCTGAGCTCCTTTCACCCTGATATTTTGACTTGAAGGTACAAATCTCATGATGACCGATAGTAGCCTATGTAAAGGGAGAGGACTAGACCCCACCAGCTTCCTTCCTGTTTCTTTGCATATTCCTTGCATCAGCAACTGCCCATCTCTAGTGGGAACCTAACTAAAAGAAATATGGTGTTACCAGAGGCATTTGGATTGGATCATAAAAACCCTTTCATGAGAAGTGCTGTGAAACTTCTCACTAGAATAAGACTCAACAACTGTACAGAATATGCTACGGATACCTGTTACAACACACGTGTGACTCAAACACATTATACTGACAAAAGAAACCAGACAAAGCAATATATACTATATGGTTCCTTTAATATAAAGAATAGATAGAATTAATCTCCAGTAACTGGAGTCAGGAAATGGTCATAATGGATAGTGAAAGGGAACTGGAAGAACTTTCTAAGGTAATAGAAATGCTCAAAATAGAGCATCTTGGGGATGGTTTAGTGGATGCTACTATTTATAGTATTAATCAGATTGAATGTCTAAAATCTGTATATTTTAATCACGTTAATTTTATTTCAAAAAATTATATAGCAATTTACAAATTAATCTTTAAGTGCCTTTTGGAAATATGATTAGTCAATCGTGATGAACTTTATGGTTGCTCAAGTGAAGTCTATTTTCCTGCCTAACTACCTCTTTTTGACCATTTTCCAGGTTAAATTCTTTATCTGCTCTTGTCTCCACTTGTCTAGACTACTTTCTAGTCATTTATTGCTTTATCTCAAATTCAGAGGGAATAACCAACTTGTTTCTAAATTAGCATTATCCAAGTAAAACTTTCTATGATGATCAAAATGTTCTAAATGTGCTTTCTTATGTGACAACTGATAGCCATACTGACTTTGGAACACTCGCAATGTGGCTAGTTCAAAGAGGAATTGAATTTTCCACTTTATTAATCTTAAATGCATTTAAATGGGAAAGTATTATTAAAAATAAAGAGCAGGGATCGGGGAGGGATTGAGGAGGTGATATTTGAGTAAAGATATGGGGGTGAGGGGCTGAGAGGGAACTGCATGTGCAGAAGTCCTGAGGTAGGCGGGTGATTCTCATGTTGAGGAGCAGGAAGGGGTCTGGGGTAGCTGCAATAGAGTGAGAAAAAGAGAGAGTAATAAAGATGAGGGCAGAGGGGTCAGCCTCATTCTGTTGGGTTGGTTGATTTTCCTGAGAGGATCTGGAAAAGAGCATCATATCACTGCTCATCAGGTCATGAGACACTCATCTGTCAGGTCGCCAGGTGTGCTGGCTGCGCATGGCCTTGCATCGTCTTGGAGAAAAACTGACCAAGGCCCAGGTCTGACTGAACAAGGTCCTCTGAACGACAGTATAATAACTAACATCCATGTTAGCATAAGGATGCTACCCCAGATCAGATTTTGTCAATTCTTACCTAACTGCTTTTCAGTCCTAAAATTAGCCCTGTGGCTTTAGCCACATTCCAGCTTGGGTTTAGAGACTTAGAAGAGGTTGACCATGTCAGGCTGCCCAGGGAGAGATGGATGGTGGTTGGGAGTCCTGAGATCTCCCACTGGATTTTTATTGTCTTTTGGAGAGCTACAGCCTCTTCTCCAGCCTCAGTTTACCCACCTGCAGCATGTGTTAGATGATCTCTAAACCCATTTAAGTTCTCATGCTCTATGATTTTTAAGACTACCTCATGTTTATACAAAAGGTATACTTTCTGTTGACTGGTGGTAGGCCAGCTTTGGAAGGTTGGTGAAACAGGTGCTGGGGGGCCTGGAGATATGTCTCCATAATTTGATCTCTTGGTTAAGATAGGGTTAGACTTACAAAGACCAAATGGTTTGGGGTAAAATACTTTTTGAATTCCAGAAGCCTTGTTTCAAGTTCTCAGAATTCTTCTATAAGTGATTTGAGTTAAGCATTTCCTTTCATCTTTTGGAGAAAGGACTTCAAGTCCTTCTTGACATTGAGAAATTATGTAGTTGAGAAATTACAGAATTCAGACCTCACTAATTCTTAGAAAAGGCACTCTCTCAAATGGACTGACCATGGGTCTTTGTCAAATGCAACCTGGATGGTAAAGGTCACATTGAGAGCAAGCTAGGGTGTCTTCTCATGAGTTGTCTTGAAGTTTGGGTTCAGTGCCAGGGGCTTCCCAGAATGGCAGTAGTTTAGCAACCATGTGATGATGGGCTAATACAGGCAAGTCTTGCCTGACCCATGACCCTGGCTGGTAGACAGCTGAGGGTTATGTTCAGATATAGCTTATGTCTGGTAAATTGGAGTATATATCTATCTGTCTATCTATCTATCTATCTATCTATCTATCTATGTATCTATCTATCTATCTATCTATCTATATATATCGCCCTAAGAGTTTGTCCACTGAGGACCCTTCTAAATTTCTCAGAATTTCTGCCATTTCCTCATGACTGTCCTGCTTCCCTTCTAGGAAGTTCAGGAAATAGCTAGTGCTAAGGATGACTCTCCCTGGAGTGCTGTTTCTTTCCATTCCTGGGTCTAGTCTAACATCCAGTTAGATCAATAGAAAATGAATCCACTTAGCCCTCTTCTCCACGTCCCCTCACCCCTCCACCCTAAACCTTTACTGAGAGAAATTTCAACCTTAAGTTCTTGATTTTGATTGAGGGTCAAAACAACATATGGCTATATGGAAAAAATTTTCACATCTTCTATGAAATCAGTTGTAAAAGGCCTTTATTTGATTTTGACATTCCTTCTATGCAGTATAGTAGTTCATATCACACAAAAAATATGTTTTATTGTAATGAGGATGGATACTGAAGTAGACGAGAGAGGATGGCTCCTCTTTGTGAGCTCATGAAGAGGGAGACAGTGACAGAAACAAGAGCGAGGACATGTCACACAACCCATGAGAACATGGTTCTGTCAGGGCATGGAGTAAAAATGTCAGTTAATAGAGGCGGAAACACTTGAGATAAATCTATTGAATAGTGTTTACTCTCCCAGGCAGTGGAAATAATGCATGAGTAGGACATTTCTGAGATTTTAAGTCCACCAATCTGGGTTCATGTTCCACCACAGACCTCTCCAAACCTCTGGTTTAATCTGTATAATAACTATATTTTTATTTCTGTTCTCTACCTCACATTATGATAATGTACATAAAATGAATTTTGTAAATATTGTTACGAGAGATTATTATCTCTGAGACAAATTGCTTAAACAAATTACTTAAATTGATAAACCTAGATGAATTTCTAACCTGACAAAAGCCAGAATACGGAAAACATACAAATTAACTCAAGAAAAAAATATAGTTCATTCTTATGAACACAAGTATAAAATTTTTAATAAAATCAGTAGTGTATTAAAAGAGTAATTCATCATGAGCAGGTAATATTTATACCAGTTTTATAGAGATTCAATTAATCTATAACATTTAAAGTCTATACATACACTTTTAAATGGTCTATAAATGTAATTCATTAGTTTAATAGACCAAAGGGGAGAAAGATTATTTCAATAGATTGGTAAAAGGGATTTTATAACACTCAGACCCATTACTGAATAATAAGAATTCTTAGCAAAAAAAGGATAGCGAGAGCATTTTAGCTTCATAGAGTTCTTAATGTATAAGAATCAGAATTAGAAAAATTTCCAGAAAAAGAAATTCATTACTACTATTTGACATTTATTGAAAGCCAAAACTAATGTGACATGAGAATAAAAACTTTACAGTATGAAAAAAGAAAATTGTTTTTATTTGAAGATGATATGATGATCTAAACAGAAAAGAAATTAAATGGGCAAACTGCTGAACCCAATCAGAACCAGCTAGCAAAATCAACATACAAAAATAAGAAGTAACTCCAGATCAGTGGCAACCACTGAGAAAATGAAATAAGACAAACACATAAGACAAAAGCATTCCTTTCACGTCACAAATAAAAGTCTTACGATCTATAAAAAGGAATATAATTTGACATGTTTGATCGGCATATATATAGTCATAGAACTACCACTGAAATGAAGATATAGAATATTTCTAACACCCCAGAAAATTCCATCTTAAACTTTTGTAGCCATTAATTGCCTCCTTTCTCTAACTACTGATAGACTTTCTGTCAACAGTTTTTCTTTCCTAGAATGTCATCAACATGAAATCATAAAGTATTTAGTCTCCTTTCCTTCACTTAGTGTAATGCTTTTGAAATATAACCATGTTTATGTTTATAAGCATATGTATGTATATATATATGCTGAATCTATCTGTAGTCTATTCTTTTTCATCTTCAAGTAGTCCATTGCATGATAGACCACAGCTCATTTAATCTATTCACGAATTGTTGATCATTTACATTGTCACCAGTTTTTTTGATGACAATAGCAGTCAAAAACATGAATGGGCAGGCTTTTGTGGATATGTTTTTGCTCCTCTTAGGTAAATGCTAGTAAGTAGAATTGGTCTGTCTAGTTGTAATCCTGGATTTAAGTTTATAAAGAATGATTACTCTGTTTTGCAAAGAGTGTATTCCATGTCATATTCGTAACAGTGGTATGTGATATTCCTAGTTGCTCCACATCTACACCACACTAGCTGTTATTTTTTTTTAATTAATTGATTCTGATGACTCTGTAGTAGCTCATGGTGGTTTTGAGTTGCATTTCTCTGTTGACAAAATATGTCGGCTATCTCTTCAAAATAATTTTTGATGTAGAAGAATTAAGATGTTATAGAGAGTGCCTGTATACCCTTCATCCAGCCTCCAGTAATGTTAACATCTCACACAGATAACACGGGGCATTTACTCCAACGATGAGATGATAATACTACGAAAGTCAAGAGTTTTCTGACATCCCCCATTTTTCTACTTATTGATCTTTGTCCTTCCAGGATACAGTTCAGGACTTCATGTTGCATTTAGTCATCATATCTAGTTAGTCTTTGATCTGTGACAGTTTTTCAGTTGTTGTCTATCATGACCTTGATGTGTGAAGAATGTTGGTTGGGTATTTCATGGACTGTCCCTCAATTTGGATTTATTTGATGTCTTTCCATAATTCAGCTGATTTTTGACGCAGGATACCACCGAGATGTTTTCATATCATATCCTATCAGCACAACTCATTAGTGTCATGTTAATCTCCATCATTAGGTGATGTCTGCTGGTTTCTTTACTGTAAAGTGATTATTTTCTCATACTCAATTTGAAGTCCAGCCCACACTCAGGGAAATGGGGACTTGAATTCTGCCTACTGGATGAAGGAGTCAGCAAAGAGTTTGTGGGTATAAATCCACCACCACGGCTGATCAGTGTTGAGGGGGAGATGCTTTGACACTAAGCCAATCTCCTATATCTAGTGTGGTGATTTTTCAAATGACTTTATTCAGTTTTGAACCTAATGAAACAGGCTGTCTTCCCTTTTCCCAGTTTTCTGTCACTGGGTTAGTGAATTTGAATAAAAAAATATTCTTGGAATACTAGTTATTTGAGTAGATATGATGGCTTTATTCAATTTTTGCCAATGGTTGCATTTTGATGTTGGGAACTCTGGAGATTGTGTCTTGGGAGTGACACACGGAACTTGAAGGACCTAATGTCATGAGGTAGAGGTGCTTACTTCTGCCTGTGTGACTCATTCATTTGCTTGCAAAGTTAGGATAACAACTTATAGGAAGTGTTAAGATAACGTCAATAGCAGACTGTATTTTTAGTTGCCCTTTTCCCACCTTGAAGTCTATATTTGAACTTCTAATTCCCTTGTGTGAATTTAAGGAATAAATACAGTTATAAGTAGCTCTAGTCCTAATTGACAACTATGGCAAATTTAGTTGGCGCTGTGTTCAAATGTTCTCAGGTCAGTGGTATACTTACCAATTCCAGAATCAGCTGCCATGTGGGTTATATGTGTGATAAGCTATATAGAAGGCACTGTTTTTGGCATTCTGACCAACTCAATGATTGCCAGGCACTTCAGCAGCAACGAGAAGGGGGACTATCCTACAGGAAAAGAAATACGTCATGTGTTTTCTAAGTAAATATTAGTTTAGGTTATCTGTTTTTGATCATCTTTTCCAATTCTCAGTGACACTGGTAACTGAGGTGTGAAAACAAGCAATCTACTGCCACCTGGTGGCACCATACCTGACTGATTATTAGTTCTGGGAACAAAACATCTTTCTGGCAAGTGGTTTAATGTGCTGTAGCAGGAGGTGAACTGTTGAAACCTGGAACTTTCTCTTCTAGGATGATTTCCTGTTTAGTGTCTCCATTTTAAGTGGGATCCTTTGCAGCATCATGGCTGTGTTGAAGTTTATGCTGGGGAAGGTTCTGACCAGCAGAGCACTCATAACAGATGGTGAGTAGCCCAATGTCCGAAATCTCTGCATGCTGAACTCACAGTGAGGGAAGATGATGTTTGGAGTTAACTCTCAGTTGTTCATCTTATGGAAGAACTCAACAATTTAGAATCCATTCCTCACTCTCCTCCCTTCCTTCGGCTGTTTAATGATTCTCAGACTTCTCATATCAGGGCAGATACCTTGTGCCCTGGAAATTTAATAAATCCTCATGCCTCACCTTCACCCTGACCTCCTAACCAGGAGAACTGGGGTTCCCCAGACTCTTAATCATAAAGCCTAAAGGACTTTTGGAGTCTTGGAGTGTATGTGCCTTGCTCCAAAGAAAAAGTAAAGATCTTTTCTGAATTCCCAGCTATTACCTTTGGGAATTTTCCATGCTCGCTTTCCCCTCCAGCTAGAGAGCTGCCCTCATCCACCCCGCCCTCCCCTGAGTTCAAGTTGCAATTACCTGGGCTTCACTGGGTAAATGACCCATCTGTTGTGTTGAAAAATGTCTTGGCGCCCCCTGGTGGAGTGGTGGTTAGGGCCCTCACAGGCCACATACCCCTGTTTTCAAGCCCCAGGTCTTGGGGACAACAAACAGTGTGGACGCCTAAATTAAAATGAAATGAAATTCGTCCTCCTCTCTCTTCCTGCCTGCCTGCCTACTCACCTTCTTTCCTGCCTGCACCTTTCCTTAAAAAAAAGAAAAATGTCTCTGTGTCTTGGGTCAGGAGGAACCTCCTGCATGGCCTTCAAGATGACAGAGGACAGAGAGAAGAGTGTATGAAAGAAGGAAAGCACATTTCAGTCCACAAACTAGTGTTGACATGTAATAAGGAACTTGACAGACACCATCTGACCCTTTTTTTTTTTAATTCCCTAATATACAGTTTTCAGTGGGTCCAGAGCAGAGACGTGAGCCCCTGTACTCTGGGATTGTAGGTCTGACCTACTGGGTTGGTGGTGTATCTGCAGAAAATAGAGAAGAAATTATTGAATTTCTTCTAAGAACCACTTTTGTCCCTCAGACTTCTTTGCTGTGTGAAATACATGAATGCAGACACTCATGGTGGCTGGTGCTCTGTTGTGAAGAGGGCAAATGGTTGTGCAGGGGGCCCTTCTCTCCCACGTGGCAGTTTGTGGTAACACAGTGCAGGCTGTGATTCCTGTCTGTACTGTGCTGAAGGTCTTCTGTGTGTGAATCTGGGCGCGTGCATCATGGGGCAGGCGGACGAAGTTCAAAGCACTGTGTCCACCCTTGGGCTGAGCTTTACCTGTGGGGTGGACAGAGCTATTGGAAGAGGAGCTGTTTGGTCTGGGGGAGAGGTGGTGGAGTTGTCCGCAGTCTCTTCGCTGCCTGGGCTCAGGAGTCAGCTGTCCACTGCTCACTGTTTGCTAACCACTTTCCAGTCTGTACCATTTCTAGTGAAGGCAAAAAGTGGGCCACCAGTTTTTCAACCATAGCTGTCCTGAGTAGCTGGAGTAATGGCATCCACGTACGTATAGGTAGGTGGGGGCTCCTATGAACGGGACTAAAGAAATTGGGGGTTTCATGATCTGACATGCTGATTACAAAACCAGGGGACCCCAGATGCTAGTTAGCTGACCGCTACACCATCAGCATCAGAACGCTGCTGGTTGCTGTTGGAAATACAGATTCTTGGGCTTCATTCCCGAAGGTTCTGTTTCTGGGGTTTGAGGTGGGCCCAGGAGTTCATGTTTTGTAGCAGCATCCCGGTCTGTGTGGTGCACGCCGAGGTTTGTGCTGCCCTGGGACCTGTCCAAGGGGCCCACCACAGTGTCATACCACAGAAAGTGGGCCTGTCAGTCTGCTGGACATGTGGTTCTGGCCAGCAGCAACCAGCTTCCTTCCTCTGACCTGATGTTTGCTTCCACCCTTACAAGATGGCTCCTTTCCCCAACTGCCCATGTCCAAGCAAAGCTTTTTAAGCAGTAGATCACTTGTTGGGATCGATTCTTCCTCTTCCCTGCTGTGCTTGCAAGTAGAGTGAGATCCGTGCCTGTGTCATGTGTCTCAAGTAACCTACTCCCCAAACTGTCAGGTAAACCCTTGGGTAGCCTTCCTCTGTGAGGCTGAGTGAAGGCAGGACTTGGTGTAGGCAGACCCTGGGCTTGCTGCTCAGGGGCATGGTCTGCAGTAACACTAAATTTTACAGAGTTCTGAGCCTGGTACTATGCTAGGGGCCCAGTTCATTGGAGAAACCAAAGCCTAATGCATAATCACCCATTTCAATCCTACCTTTGTTCCCAAAGTGGAGTTGCAACTTAGTTAAATGATTTCTCTGCTATAAAAAGGCAGTGCTTTCTCCAAAGCTGATCTAAGGGCAGGGTGACTCAGTCCTGTGAGACTGATGCCAGCATGCCTGAGTCCACAGCCTGAGCAAGCGTGGTCGAAGTTAGCTTCTCTAGCTCTAGATCTGTGCCTCCCTACCTCCAGTCTCTCCCCCAGAATTTGAGGGAGGAGAGACATGGAGGAGGCTGCTATCAGTGAGCAGGGATTCATCTCAGTCCCTAGGCAGGCTCTCAAGTCACAGCGCCACCTGCTGACAGAGCCATTGCCTTGTTCTACTTGGCTGCCAAGACACATTCTCTCTCTTCAGTGGCCTGAGTGTGGATGCAACTCTCAGACACACCCTAGGCCAGAGATTCTGTCCCTCTCCTGACCCTGACCATGAACTTGGCTGCCTTCTCCTCAGAGTAATGGGCTTTCTGCCATGACTGCAAGTTTTAACATTTAGATGTTCCAGATACTGAGTGTCTACTAAACTTCACTTCTAGCTTCTCGTTACTTATATGGTGTACAGAGAAGACCCCAATGATAAATGGTTTTTTTTCTAGTGAAATGACTTCAGCTTTCAAGGTTTTCACTCACAAAACCATCCACACATGTGAGTAGTGTTTCCATCATACTCTTGAACAAGGGAGAAGTCTTTACAAGATTAAGTGGATATTAAGTGAAAATTGTTCCACAAATGGGAATGCAGGAAAGAAAGATCCTTCCTTGGACAGAGAATCTTGGGGTACCCAAGGATCAAAGGGGTGAATGGTCTGGGCAAGTGTGCAAAGGTAGATCATGTAGGATTTTAGGTCAAGGAGAGGACTCTGTATGTTCTCCTAAGCGAAGAAAAGAGGAGTGGGGGGCGGGGTGGGGGACAGGCCCTGAAGCTGGAAGCTCTTTGGAGAGAACCAAGGGGATGCTGGTGGCTTGGACAGGGTTGAGGGCAGAGCAGTGGAGGGTGTGCAGACTTGAGCAAATGTTGGTGGTATTTATAAAATGAAAGGACTTGGGGATGGATTGACCAGGGAAATTGCTGAGAGACAGACAGACAGAGACAGAAAAACAGAGCCCTGCTGCAGGAGCAGATCAGTAACCCCATCCCTGAAACTGGTACCCACTGGGGCCAGGGACTGGGGCCAGGGGTGCGCTGGCATGATCTGCAGCCCCTTCCTGTGGGAATGTCAGCCAACTATCTGACAGTAGTTACAACTTCCTGCTAATTGTGTTCTCTGGAATTTTGGTTTTACTCATTCGTTGATTAGCAGAACTGTGGAACGATCTGTCATTTCTACTGTCTGTTCTTCCCTCACTTTGGGAGGGGAGCAGGATGGGGCTGGTACCATGGCTGTCATTCAGGTTGTGGGTTCTCAAGGGGTGGCTTTGTGGGCTCTGTGGCCAGTCCCCTGGGAACCCCCTTCCCTTGGCCTGGTGAGGATGGGGGCCTGTGATGAGCCAAGAAGGAAGCACGTTAGCAAACCGTGTTCATCAGGGCTGAGGCGGCCCAACCCATCTCTGCTGCTGGTTCCCAAGCTGGAGCTGTGTAGGGACTGGGTCAGGCTGCTATGCCTGGGTGGCGTCAGCCAGGAGGCAGACCTTCAGGGAGGGGATGCAGGGAAGTAAAGGGCCTATTTGCCCGCTATGGGCTGTAAGACATAGCATGTCCTGTCTAATGTGCATTTGTTGATTTAGAGAGTCAACATCAGGACTAGGCTGAAACTGGCTTTGTCTGGTTTAAGGTTAAACAATTTTGTACAGAATGTCAATAGTACAAATTAGACAGGAAGATTATGAAAGGCCTCCAGGAAAAGTCTAAACCAGTTGGTCAGGCACCAGCTCCAGGCACAGGAACAGCTGGAAACCTCTGTGCAGAGGGCCCGGCCTGAGCCTTCTGTCCCTTCTTCACAATTCTGAAGTACTTAGAGTCTATGAAGAGTTTCAAGCACATGAAAAAATTTTAAAACAGGATTTTCTGCATAAAATTAATGTGCTTAATTATAGATTCTTACTTAGTCATCAAGGCCAGACTGTGGTTCCTTTAATCCAGACAACCTCAGACATTGTTTTGTGATCTTACATGGATAACAGCATTTATACTTTCCCACAGCTTCGTGGTTTTAACTGAGGAGACAGGAACCAGCTTATGGACCTGGGCTGGTTGGGGACCATATCCTGGAGGTGTGAGGCCTGCAGGCCTTGTTTGCAGTGTTGGTCAGATGGGTGCTCTGGGGCAGGGCTGTGAGCTCAGGGTCCTGCATGTGGAGCCTATGCCAGCCTCTCACAGTGGGAATGCAGAGGGGAAAGAACTGTGACCTGGATTTACCAGATAGGAAGGAAATCCAACCTCCATGTGTCAGAGTGGACCCACCCAGCTGGCGCTTTGGGAAATGGGAAGACACAGCTGAGGGTGTGCTGTGCAGAGGCCACAGGCCAGAGTGAGCAGGATGGAGAGGAAGTTCCAGTGTGTTGGCGAGCAAGGGACTGGGACTGAGCTGACACAAAGCTTTTCACCGCAGTGACAGAAGGATCCTGACAGCCAGCTGTGCTTTTAAGAGAGGGCTCAGGAGAAGCTGCTACAGGAACTACATGAGACTGGAGATGCACAGACACTGAGCCCCTTTCTTCACTGTTCAGACTAAGCACAGAGAAGCCATAGAAACTAATCTATGGGGGCCAGGCTGCCTGGCTCTCCCCTCCAGGAGAACCTCTAGACTTAGAAGTTTGGCTTTGGGATTTGTTGCTGGCGGGATGCATCTGGTGAAGCCGAAGTCGTCACCTCAGCCCCTGCTCTCCTTTTCTCCCAGGTGACCCTGAGAAAGCTCTTTGTCAGGCCGGCTGTCCCACAGAGGAGGCCCTCATGGGTGATGGAGGTGCTCACTGTGGGTGGTGGGTGGCAAGAGCAGGTAGACTGTGGAGCAGTTGAGGCCCCACCTGGCAGAGCCCTCACCGCCCCAGGTTCCTCGCAAGAGCTGACTTCTGTCATCATAACTCCCTGGCTGGCTGCTGGAGGGTGTGGGTGGGAGGAAGGGACCAGCTCTCATTTCCCAGGCCATGTCACCTTCAGTAGGTGAAATTGAGTTAAAAGAGTTGACCAGTGTGAGCTTTTCAGAGAGCCCTGGAGGGAGCGGGGAGGTTCACACCAGGGAGCCACACCTCACACTACAAGAATCTGGCCTCCAAAACCCCTCTTGGTGGCAGCTCTCCAGAGCCCGAGCTGCAGACTCAAGCATGGCAGGGAGGCCCCTACATCTTGGACACGGGTAGAGCCCTTACTCTCTCCGTTGGGACACTCAACCTGGCTGCTGCTAAGTGACAGTCCTTTTAGTATCCCTAAGGCCATAGCCAGTACCTCCCTTTCTTCTTCCTTCTGAGTGTTAATTCACTCATTAGGGAGCTATCAGCTGAGCTCTGAGGTCTGGGATGTGCAACACAGCCAGGAAAGAGACAGGAACCCTGTCCTTCACCTTAATGTGGACCAGAGATAAAGAAAAGTAGTAAAAGATCACACTGTAAAGTGAAGAGCTATGGGAATGACGGGTTAGGCAGCCACGGGAGACCCCGGGGGAGGGGTGTCCTGGCTGAGGGGGCTGGAGCCCCTCCAGACCAGCAGGCTGGCTGTTGCCGGCTGTGAGGAGCCCAGTGAGGAGCGTGTGTGTGGCGTGGGAGAGGCAGGAGGGGCTGGTCGGGTCTCACCGACTGTGAGTAGCTGGGAGTTTTAGAACTCCAGCTTTCTGTTGGAAGGTTTTGTTACTGAGGTCAGTCTGGCTGTCGCCAGGGAATGGGTCCTGGGTGGCATACATGTGGACACATGGGGAGGAGATTGCTGCAGGAAGGACATGACAGTGTGGGCCGGGGCTGGGCAGTGAGGTCAGGGGAGGTCAAGGCAGAACTTTAGAGGTAAGTACAAGCAAAAATGACTTGATAGAGTGAGTACATTTGGAGATGGATTAATTGTAGGTATGAAAGAAGTCAAGATGTTGGGCCTCGACAGCCAGGGGAAAGATGACACCATTTATAGAGGTGGTGAGAGGGCAAGTTATTTGGGGACAGAAGTGGAGCTTCCTCTTTTCAACAAGTTCAATTTGAAATATGTATGTGAGTGACTGAGACTAAGGGAAGGTCGGACAAAAGACAATGTTAGGAGCCTTGGCTAATGGGACTGGAAGGGTCAATCTGGAGGAAGGTGGGGAGAAGGCGGAGAGTTCAGAGGGCTTTGGTCTGAGCCCAGAGCCCAGAGGGAGAGGGGAGCATCAGCAAAGTGACTGTGCAGCAGACAGAGAGGGAAGCGGAGCCAGCGCGGTGTCATAGGCTGCAGAGGAGCTCCTGGAGGAGGGACGCACACAGGTGGCAGCCTGGAATGGCTGGTGACCTCAGGACTCATAAAGGAGAAGGGAGCCTGGGTGGGGTGAAAGAATGGAGAATGGATTGGACATAGCTCCGGGAGACAACTCTTAGAGTTGCATGAGAAGCAAGGGCAGGTTTGAGGTGTGCATGGTGCAAGGCAGAGGAGGAGGAAGATGGTGTAACTGAGCCAACTGGGAATGACTCCAGGGAGGGAAAGGAATTTCAAGGACTCTGTTCTTTGATAAGTGTGTGTGAAGGAGCCAGCCTTACTAGGGATAGTAGAGATGGATGCTGCTAATATGGGAGTACAGCCATGGTGGTGGAGGGAAGATGAGGTCTCCTGTCTGAAACTATGCGCTCTGTGAGCAAGGTCAAGTCACCAGCAGAGGATGAGAGGCAGAGAGATGTGAGATGCTGAAGGAATAGAAGAGGGTGTGATGCAGTCACTGTCACGGCCATAGCTTCATCTTGTTCTGGTTCTTGGGTGTAGCACACTTAACCTACCCTTCAGATCCTGAGAAAGCTCTTTACTTAAATTATCTCCACCCCTACTGTTCCTCTCCCCTGGGTACACAACCTCTGGGGAGTCATTCAAGGTCGTTTGAGTAGCTTTCCTGCTTGGGACCTGTCCCTGCATTGGAGGTCAGCAGTAGCATGGCACACTACATGAACCAGCCTGCCCACGAGCGAAGCAGTGTCTGTCATGGGACCAGTGGCCAGACCACTATGAGACAGCATGGACCTGAGTATTTCTCTGGTCATTGTTACCCTGAGACAGATAAGAAGCCATGTGGCTCAGACCAGCATGAGACCTCAGGGGTCCCTCAAAGCCATTCTCTTCCCAGGTGACCTTTGAAAACTCACAAGTAGCATGAAAGTGATACCTAAGCTGGGCACCAGAGGAGGTGATACAGGGAGATGATGATCCACATCCATAAGAACTAATTGTTTTTATTGCTGTTTCTGCACCCAAGTGGCTAATTCTGGACTTCGCCTTTCTCTTCTGAGGATGAAAATCCTCAGGTGATGATGTAGGAGGCTCTGCAGGGGAGGGATGCAGGTTCAGGTAGAATCCCTGGGGATTCTTTAGCCATCTTCTAAAGGGCCTCAATTTGTATAATCTTGGTCAATTTATTTAACCTCACGTTGTGTAAAGGAGGCCATAATCTAACTTAGTGGGATTAAGAAGATCCCAGCTCAGTACTTGGCCTGGCAGACACTCTGCCGAGTTGAGTTGCCAAGTATTTGAATGTCTTCTGTGTGCCAGGCTCTGTGCGGGGTCCTGCAGACCCAGCAGGCGTGGAAGCTTCCACTCCTCATGGAGGAATCATGGGGGGAAGAACAAGAGACTCACACACGTAGTGTCCTTCAGACGTATGTGCCTGGTGGGGATGGAGATTGACAGTGGGTGACAGATCTATCAAGCTGTCACCATCCAGTGACATTTGACACTTGACAAGTCACATTGTAGGCTTCTGAGGTGGCAGCTGTCAACAGAGGGCTTCTGGGAAATGTTCCCTCCATACATCAGGAACATGGAGACTCCTGGCACTGGGGGAGTTGTCTTGGCACTGCCATTAGCCTTTCATTTTGTCGCTTCTTCTCCAGGGTTTAACTCCCTCGTGGGGGGCGTCATGGGCTTCTCCATTCTTCTGAGCGCGGAGGTGTTCAAGCACAATGCTGCGGTCTGGTACCTGGATGGCAGCATCGGCGTTCTCATCGGCCTCACCATATTTACCTACGGGGTCAAGTAAGTTCCTCTGACACCTTCACTTCCCTGCCATCTGGGAGCACTGCATTTTCCATGCCTGAGGTCACATCTCCAACCTGGGACCCTCTGGAGCCTGAATGAGGTCAGGTGATTACAAAAGCCCCTAACAGGGGTCAGAGGGTCCCAAGGCTGGGCAAGGACTTTGACGAGGCATAGGCTTAAAGTCACATTGGGCCTCCTTTGCTTTTGTCTGCTGTCTTTAGAGTTCACGTACTGGTCCTTCCTTTAACCTTTTTTTGCACCTTTTGTTTTCCCTCATAGGGACTGGGACAAGGCCCCAGGTAGGCACTGTAGTAGTGTACACATGCATAAAGCCTGCCTGTGACTTGTGATGCTAGAGGAGTAGGGAGAGACAAGGAGCATTGTCCCCACACTGAAAGAGCCATCTTCTACAGGGCCTTGGTGCAGAAGAGCCACGCCAAGGAAAACCCACCTTGGCCCTGGCTCTTAGCCCACAATGAGCCTCGCACTGAAGAAGTGTGTAGGCACTACATTCAACATGCAGGCTGCAGAGCACCGTTTCTAGAAGGCACTGGGTTTGAAAATGTTAAAATGCTCCCTGTACCCCATTAGGATGCTTATAATAAAAAAGACGGACACGTTTGGCAAGGACATGGAAAAACTGTAAACTTAGTACATTGCTGGTGAAAATGCAAAATGGTGCAACCACTTTGGAAACAACTGGGTAGCTCCTCAGTGTTAAATATGCCAGGAATTCCACTCCAGAGAAATGAAACAATGTATCTAGGCAAAAAAAAACCGTGTACAAGAATGTTCGGGGTTGTATTATTCATAATAGCCTAAAAATCTAAACAACCAAAATGCCAACAGATGGGGAAGAGCATGTGGCCAAGCCCTGCAGTGGAGCGCTAGCCGTATCAGATGGAGAGGTACTGCTACAGCATGGATGAGCCTCAAAGATTACGCCAAGTGAAAGAAGCAGACACATAGGGATGCATGTAGAGCGATTCCATTGATAGGAAAATGCAAAGGGGCAAATTTACAGACTGGAAGTAGACGAGCAGTAGCCAGAAGAGATGGGAAGGGAAAATGGCAAGTGTAGTGAGTATGGAGTTTCTTTTGGGGGTGCTGAAATGCTGTGGGACTAGGATGGTGATGGTGATTGTATAAATCAGGAATCTTCAAAAAAGGCCCCTCTGCTTCTCGAAGCAACTGGAGCCGCCACCTGCTCAGCGTCTACGTGGCGGTGACTTGCCTGTTTCTTTTGCAGGCTCCTGGTGGACATGGTGCCCAGGGTGAGGCAGACACGCCACTACGAGATGTTCGAGTGAGGGGCTGGAGCTGGCAGCCCTGCGTCTGCAAGGGGACTCAGGATGATGAGAGGCTTCCCCAAGGCTGATGGTGCCCATGTGTCACTGAACATGCAATTTCTTTTCTGGACTTTGTGTTCATAGCAACGAGGTCTTCCCAGAAGGTGGGTCTGCATTGCTCCCCGTCGCTCTACTGCCCCCATCAAACACGTTCGGAGAAACAGCGGGGAGACCCCTTTCCTGTCTCCAGCAGAACAGACACTCTCAGTCTCCTGGAGAAAAGGCTCTGTGGGTAGGATAGGAGCTCTGCTTGGCAGAGAACTGTTCTGTGGTGCTCTAAGCGGGAGGCAGATGGCCACTGACCAGACCTACCTCCTCAGGCTTCTGTGGCCCAGTCACCTCTTGGTTCCAGAGTCTCTTCTCCTAGGCAGACTTTAAGGGAAGCCCATGTCCTTTGGCCCTCACCCTTTTACATACCCAGACCCATCAGTATCTATCACTTCCTAATTTCTATCAGTGTATTTCATTAGTTTCATACTGTTTTACTAATGCTAAATCTAAACAGATTTCGTCAAAGGAGACCATTCTATTTTTAAAGTACTTAGTGATATATGTATGAGCTTTGCATGGACGAACTTAAGCACATGACCCTTTCTTTACATTGAGAACCTGAACATACATGTAAAAACAGGATTCATGTTTGAGAGATGTGAAACTAGTTTATTTGTAATAAATAATTTATGTAATCTATCCATATATGCATATATCTATATGCTGTGTTAAGTGGTAATGGTACATTACAGTCTGTTAGAGATGGCTTTCTCCCGTGTAAGGAACAAGATGTTCTCAGTTTAAGTAACATTAGGCGTAAGTTCCAAAAGGATGTTCCCCTCACAGGAATTTTCTGTACCTCTAGCACTGCCGCTTGTTCCAGCAACAGTGTGTGACCAATAAAGACCTTTACCTGTTTTGTATGGTACTGTGAGGTTATCTTTCAGAGCTGCCACTGCTAGGGATAGGATGGTGTGGAGGAGTTTCAGTGGTGACTCGGAGGCCTGTGGTGATGGGCACTGGGGCCTCTGTGGAGCAGGTGGGCCCACCACTCAGGGAGCAGAGACCAACCACTCGTTCACCGGGAGGCGCCTGCAACCCTTGGAGGTGATGTGCCCAGGCCCGGGGGGACGGCCACTCCACAGGCCTCCTGCCACCTTCAGGCCTCATCTGTCACCCGGCTGTCTCAGGTGGTTGGTTTTAAGAGGTCCCAGATCTCGGTTCAACCTAATGCTTTCAGGGCGCTGTCCTCCAACAGCACCTTGAGCATTCTACAGGATGCTGACAAGTTGCAGGGGAAGAAAACTTCTGGAAAACTCAAGATTCAGTGTGTCTTGCTACATCCTTGGTGTATATACAAGACATTATGGACACTCATGGGGAAGAAGCTATTTGGCATCCCTCAGATTGAAGCTCTCAGGGTTTTCTTGGTAGCTTTCTTGAGACCCGTGTGCCCCACATTAATGGGCATCTGTCTCCATTCTGGTGGGCGCTTCAGAGAGGCTGGGCCGTGGCCCTGGGCATCACCTCCAGATTAGCCCCCAGCATGGCACTCAACCTCCCTGAGGTTTCCAGGGCATGTGGGGGCCAAGTATTCGGGGGCCACTGAGCCCACTTTGGGGGCAGGGGAGTGCATTCTAGGTCTCTGAGGCCCTCAGAGAGCCCTTGTAGGCCTAGTTCAACAGCACGAATGCGAAGAGTTGTAAGCACCTGATACAGCAGTCACCACACACACACACACACACACACACACACACACACACACACACACAGGATAGCCTGGCAGTCACTTTCTAACCAGCTCCCTCCTAGTAAGAGTTGGGCAGGGAGAGTGCTCTGAAGTGACTCTTGGTGGAAGCATGTAAGGGAAAGACTATTCTTTCCCCGCCTCAGCATTTTCAGTGATGTCTACAAAGGGTGAAATGTAGGCAGTGGACGCCAGCTTTGGGGACACAGCTGCACAGTAGCTAGCTGAGCTGCGTAGGTAACCCTGTACCCCATCAGCCCTTTAAAAGACACTTCTACCTGTCACACAAGAAAAGTTTATTGAAAAATAAAGATCTCCCTAGTTTTCTCTACAACAGTGGAAAACAGAGCAGCGCTCTCTATGCCAGTACATTTGGACAGCAACACCTGATTTGCAGAATCTGCACTACTTAACCCAGAAGTGAACAGTGGAAAATGGTTCTATCAGTTGTTTGAAGACACAGACACAAACAGCCATTAGCCTAGACATCAGATTGTGACAGCAACTACAGTAGAAAGTCACCATCTCCTTTGGCATCGATTGTTCTTCTGCCATCCTGTTAATACTGGGGCAGGACAGTAAGCAAATGCTTCCCAAGTTCTCTCCATCTTGGCTTTGGTGAAGGTGCAGCTGGCACTAAATCCCAGTCCGTGGGCCCACGAGGCTCTTCAGTACCGGTACTGAGAATGCCCTGAGCCCCACCATCCCTCCAGAGATAAAGAGGCGCACAAGGCTCCCCCTTGGCCAAGTCTCACTGTCTGTGAGTGCAGTGGCGGATATTAAAGTTCCTCAAAGTCTAGGAGAGGAAATGATGCTTTGAAGAAGGTAAATGCCAGTAAGTTCTAATCCTATATCCACAGAAGTATAAGATTGCTGATTGAGCTGGAACAGCAAAGGGACTTCCTGGGGAATAAGTTCAACTGGTCATTCCTTTTCCTTACATAAAACACAAAAGCCTCGCTTATTTCAGAAGAATATAGTTAACTTTGATTTAGGGGTACATTGGTCAAAAAACATTGTAATTTCTAGGTCAAAAATTCCCACAAAGAAAAACCCTGGAATGATCCAGAAGATACTCATGGGGTGAGGTCCAGTGTGTGGTCACCCTTTCATCTCCAGTTTACAAATCCTTGCAGCCTAGTTTCAGTCGGGCATACTTCCAGTCAGTGCATTCAGGGACACAGTGCCGCCTTCACCACCAGGTGGGCGAGGGCGCGAACACCCTACACCAGTAATCCCGAAAACGTTCTGTCAACGTGGAATAATTTTTTCACGTAAGTATTTTGAATCAACAGGTAGGGAATGAATCAGCTCTTTATTTCTCAAATTGTATGAACTGCTAACATTAACAACAATATTTAACATTACTAGGGCTTACTATGTGCCAGACACTGCTAAACACTGAATCCTCACACAAACCCTAAGTGCTAAGAAAAAAACTAGGGCAATTTTTTTCTGCATCCAAGACTCTACAGCTAATTTGGCCTTTTGCTACAAAAACTTGGGTGTCCACTTTTTTTGGAAGTCAAGAAGAATGAAAGGAACTTAGCCTAAGCTTTAGGAAATTCCCACTTTCCTAAATGCACATAAATCTCTGTCCCTCCATCTCTTCACAGGGAAGTGCTCCGCAGCCCCATAGGAGCGAATGGATTGGATTGAAGCCAATATGGAAATGAAAATATTTTTAAATAAATAAAACAATCCAGGCTCGGGATACTGACACACACAACAGAGCCTGTCGTTAACAAAATAGATTTTCCTTTTTAAAATCCAGAATATGTATGTGTACACACACACACACACACACACACACACACGTATTCTAGGTAAACCACGTGAAGTGGGTGGCTGCCTTGGTCTGGTCTAGAAAGCACAAGCCTGCCCACAGACATACTGCAGTCGGACCTGTTGCATTCACGCCTCCACTACCAGAGAGCGGCAGGGGCGCTCTCCTCTCAAAGAGGAACTAAGCACTTTTCTTAAACTCTGTGTTCACTAAGGAAACCAAGGGGGCTGCTGCTGGGCCTTCCCCTTCCTGATTCTAACCTAGACAGTATCCTTAGGCCACTGCTTCCATGAGCTCAGCACGGCCTATCCCCTTTCAGTGCATCAGTGCAACCCCTGACATAGGGCCACCTGACTCAGACACCTCACCAAGGGCCCGAGAGGCCACCAGCACGCCAGGCCTGAAGATTTGGGTGAGCAACCTAGCGGGGCGTGGGCTGATCTGGAGGAAGCTGACCCTTCTCCAGGGGGTTCTCATGGCTTCGTGGTGGGCGTGCGGCGTGCACACTGGCCTCACAGATTACAAGGTATTTCAGACACCTCACCTGAGCATGGGCGGTGACACCAGGATAACTCCTCATGACTAGTCAGGGCCTATCTTCTTGCAATGGCACCCACACTCTGAATCCAACCCCACAGAAAGTGAAAAGGCACATCAGAGAATAAATATCAAAGAAACATAGTTAATATTTCCAAAAAGACCACAAACACAAAAAAGCTAACTATGAGCAGTGACATAAACCCAATTTAGGCAAAAATGCAAAAAGCATCTCCATTTGTACATGTGCAAATCAAATGATATACATGAAATCAACGAGGTTTACTGGCATTAAAAGAAGTGTTTCTCCTTTCCAGAGTAAAAACTGGTTTCACTCCTGAAAGTGTATCCATTTCAAAGGAAAGCTTTCTCTCTCAATAAACTAATTTCCCCCTCAAGTTTTTAAATAATTTAGGATTGCAGTGGGAGAAAAGATTCAATTTCACTTAGGAAAAGAATACTTAAAAGTACTTCAAGACTAGGTAAGATATGCCCATAAGGAAGACACTGATCCTGGCTTAGCATTTCTCTCTCTGTGGAACTGTCATCAGATACAAACTGGTTTGGGATTCTATGAAGATCAGCATCAGCAAAATCACTGAAGGCCCAAGCCCGTGGTGAGAGGTATCTTCCTCTCCAGGGTCAGATGGAGGTCCCTCCCCATGTCCTCTCTTGGCTGGTCTGTGGAGGCCTGTAGCCAGTGTACACTCAAGTGTCCTAATGTCCTTAACGACTGGAGTGTTTGTTTGCCCCCAGCAGCAGCCCCACCAGTGAAAGCAAAAGGGATTTTCAAAATGTGCTCTGCTGGGCTGTCTGCCCTGAGGCTGAGAGGCTCTGCCAAACAAGCTCTAGAGTTTCTGGGATGCAGGGTAGAGTTGGTGTCTTTCTACAGAAAGGAGTTTTCCAGCAGCAACCTTGCTTCTGAGTTCCTGTGTGCTTGCTAAACAGCTCTGCTAAAGGGGTCTGTTAACAAAGCTGAGGAAATCCGTGTGCCTGCAGGCTGCCCCGCTTCTGGTCCATGCTAGGACTGACATCCTCAACGCTGGCAGCTACCGGAAATGCCCAGGAGAGGGCAGCACTGCCTCAGGGACTGCAAGCCTGGGAGCTTGAGCAGATCCCAGGACCTGTGGGGCAGCCAACAAGCCCACTCATGGGGAAAAGCAGTTCCTACATCAGGGAGGGCGGTGGTTTCTCCTCCTACTTAAGGAAACTGCCACTGAAAAGCTTAAAAGAACACACATACTCTCTCCCACACCCTATCACGGACATTTCCTTTGGACTTCTCCACTTCCTGTGGCTGGATCCAGGCAGAGTACGCTCTCAGGCAGTGTGTAGGGGCTCTGTTCAGGGCAGAGGCCTCCCCACATGTGCTCAAGGGTCAGGCCCTCCTCCACCTCTCCATTCTCTAGTATTGGAGGTACAACCCAGATCCAGCAAGGGTTTCAGAGAACCCAGCGAGACCTCAGGGTTGCCTGTGCATTTGGTATTATTTTTGCATCAGGAAAGATCAAGAAGCAGCAGGCAGACTAGACTTTCCCATTCCACAGGCACCCCCCCCAAAGCAGAATTCTTCCTCAGCTTCACTTCCAGAAGGCTCACCCAGCTATCAGCCTTGTCCAGTGTTTCAGTCCCCAGGGATGTGCACCGAGCACAGGCGATCACAGAGAGCACAGGGCACCCAGAACTCAACACCACTGGGTTGACCATGTGTGTCATGAGACTCCTCCTATGGGGTCACTGTGTGAGGGAGAATGCCAGGGCCTCACACAGCACTGAAGCAACCTGGGAGGAAGGAACTGGAAGTTCTGAGGAGACTTACAGGAAGGCAGAGCACAGGGACTCCTGGGGTTGGGGCAGCTCCAACCTAACAGGTTCATCCCCCTTGGGTCTGGAGCCAAAGTCTCAAGCCCACAGGTGAGCTACCAGAAGAGCGTATCACACGCCTCCTGACCTACCTCTGCTCCCCCAACATCAAGTTCCCTGGATTCCAGTGATATCAAACCCCAGAGGGAAAAGAACACAGCCTACTGCCTGCAGCCCGGCTTTGTGCTATCACCAGTTTACAGGGGCCAATTTGCTCCTGTTCAAACCCCAGCTCAAAGACACCCTCAAGGGCTATGGTGAGCCGGCCAACAAAGTCCAAGAGTAACTCTCAGTCCTGCATTTCTAACTTCCTTCTTCTGGCAGCATGTAAAGGACGATGGATTTGTCACAAACTAGCTAACGTCAATTATCCAATTTTGCACTTCTTTCCTAAAGGGATCCTAACCAGAAATTAGGGCTAAGGTGCACGTGTGTGGGAAAGTGGAAGCATGGGGGTAAGATGACTCCCCTACTGCAAAGCAACTCCATCTTTGGTCCCTGGGTGGGCTCCCTGGATGACACAGTCCCCTCATGCTCAGGTTGAGCCTGTCTTCTAGCTGCCATGTGTCATCCCACACACAAGGTCTGCTTTTGTTCTGCCAGCATCCACTCTTAGATACTAGGTTCCCACGGCTGCTCTTCAGGACACGAGACAGTTCTCCTCACCTCTCTCTCCTGGCCACGCCCAAAGCAGACAGAAATAATACAGTGAAGACGGATGGTAAACAGAGGAAAATAAGAGAAATCAACCCCTCTTTTGCCCTCCCCTGTATCCCCTCCCTCCCTCCCTCCCAAATAAATAAGTTAATGGGTTAAGGAATGTTCCCAATTCTTTCCAATCCACTCAATTCCTCTTCTGGTTTTGTTTTGCTTGGAAATAAATCTCGAACCTCTCTTCCTACCCTGGAGCAGCAGCGTCGAGTCTGCCTGCAGCTGCTCCTCTAAAGATAAAAATGAAGTTCTGCCAGGGAGAAGCCAGCCTTCCGGCCTGATGTCAGCTCTCCTCTTGTTTCGGTGAAAACTCCACTGTGAGGCTGACCACAGACGGAGCCATACCAAACCGAAACCTTCTGTCAAAAGACTTCAGGCTCTGGCGAGTCCCTGAGTGGCGTCTAGCCCAACTCTGCCTCAGGGGCTGGACCACTGTCTCCCCAGCGAGTGTTGTGGGCCAGCAGTGCTGCTATAGGCAGTCCTTACAGAGGGCCACCTGGCCCTTGAGGAAGTCCCGGCAGGGGCACACCCTCTGGTGCTTGGGGTGGGTGCCAGCACAGCTGAACAGCAGGAGGTCCCCCTGAAACACACAGTGCTTGTTCTTGGGGTCAAAGGATGGCACCAGAATGTCCTTCGCCAGCTCTGAGCTTTGGCAGGTCACCTTGTACCTGGAATAGAAAAGCACGTTAGAGAAGTGGACTGTCCTGTCGCTGGCTCCCTGTGCAGAAACGGACGGCAGCCCCGACTCAGCGCACTTTCACCTCTGGGATCGGGGCCTGGAAAGGCCATGTAACTGAAGATGTGCAGGGGATCTGTGCTCAGGGCCGCTTTGTGAGGCTTGTCGGTGATGGAGGGAGACTGGAAACAGCCTGAGTGCTCGCCCAGCAGAGGATGACCTGAATAAATTATGGCACATCTGTGTCTGAAGTTGTGTGCAGCCCTTGAAAAAGAACAGGTAGCTAGCACCAGCTGTCCTCGAAGAAGGCCACAAGAGAACACGATGTCCAGTTGTACGACAGGTGTGTGTGTGTGTGTGTGTAAAAATGTGAGAAGGCAAGAAGGCTGTGTACACACTAAAGCCTTAACAATGGTTACTTCTGATGCAGGAGACAGAGGCAAAGATATTCATTGTTAGTATTTTGTAAAACTAGGTTTCCTTTTTTAATGAGTTTTAAAACACTCCTGTTACATGGCCTTTGTCCCCCACAGGATAGTCAGGGTAAATGTCACCCCTGTGGCATGGTAGCCTCCCCCGCTAGAGTAAGAGTCAGATGCACAGAGCAGGCTTAGAATTTGTACGGGGTCACATTGCACAGAGATGAAACCAGTGCTCAAAGACACAGGTGCTCTTGCTCCTCTGCCATCTTCTCTTAGCAGCTGATGCCACTGCCTGGGGGCGAAGAATAACCGGATGTTCCTGTTCCTAACAGTGTCATGTCTTTTACCTCAAAGAGTTACCTGTCTTCTCCTCTTGCCTGGGGTATAATGGCCCCACCCAGCATGGCTCCCCTCAGAGAGCGAGGCCACCTCAGCCAGTGGTGTCCAGTGGTGTCCCACGTGCCAAGGGGGAGCCGGTTCAGAGAAGTGTGCAGGGGGATCAGAGAGACCTACGTCTGAGTCTTGATTTCATGTCTCATGAGTCGTGTGACCCTGCACAAATGACTAAGCCTCTGTGTGAAAGTTTCTTCTTCTGGGAACTGGAGATGAACACACTTTAACTCACAGGGGAGGCAAAGAATTAAACGAGAGATTATATTACGTGGCAGTCTAGCTCTGGACAAATATTCGACAAATGGAAATGGCGATCAGCATGAGTCAGTGCCCTCATTACCATGATCACCCTGCCATGGTGGATGCTGGATAGGCTACGCCACCTTCCTCTCTGACTGTAAGGTGAGAACTGACACGTGCAACTCTCCATCCTGCTTTACTCCTGGAAGTCTCCATTCTTTTTGATAGGAAGGAAAACTCCAGGTTCCTGGCTGCCTCTGGAAATCTTCTAAATAATAGGGGGAAGCATCATTCGCCTTCTTCCCCCAGCCGCCTGTCTTCCTGGTCCCTCCTGCCCATGGTGCCCTGGCAATTCCCAGCACGTGCTGTGGTGTCTGGTGAATTCTCTGAGGCTGCCTGCCAGGCTCTTGGTGACCTGAAGGACAGCGTCCTCTCTTCTGTTGCTCTTGCATCTTCCAGAGAGTGGTGCAACTTCTCCAGGTGCTCGGACCCCTCTGGCCTTGGCATGCCCAGAGGGAGAGGGAGGCGCCCAGACAGGCGAGGTCATGACCATGAGGTGAGGACAGTCAGTGGGGGCTGTGCGGAGTCCTAGAGTCCTAAAGGAAAACTGAGTCATTGATTTGGGGCATTCGGGTCCTTCAAGGACACTCCTACTGGTCAACCCAGAAAAAGGGGCACCGGAGCTCAGTTCTCATGAAGTTTCCATATGCTTGTGGTCTTGGGATACAGATTTCTGGTTAGAGCACTTGGGCAAGTTATAGAAGCTGCGATGTCCTAGCTGTGTCTGCTAACCAGGGATATGGAGCGCTCTACCACTCATCTCAGACCCCATGGAAAGGAGTGTAATTACTGGGAGCCATGAAGAAATCTTCCTGCTCCCGCCTCTGGCCACCTGGACTCAAGATTCCGGATCGGCTTTCTGGGGTAGCAAACACATGTGCACGCCTGCGAGCATATGCCAGCCATGGCTGCGGCAGAAGCCTAGCCAGCAGTGAGGGCCAGAAACTGTTCCAGAGGGTTCAGGCAAGAAGGGGTCCTTGGAAGCACGGGCAGCTCCCCTCGTGTTCAGTGGTGGAGCTACGGGCACACAGTCTGGTCACTCTGGGGCATCCCCCAATTCACTGCCTCCCCACCCCGCCCCAGGAACAGCCCCTTTTATTAGGATGCTGGTCCCTGCCCCACAGCCCTGGGCAGTCAGGAAAATACTCCATCATTCTTGCCTAGGGTGAGCAGAAGTCATTGGAGTACCATCCAGTGGCTGGGTGTGCACAGAAGCCAGAGAGCTTCCACAGCTGGAGCAAGCACTCCCACAATGGGCCTGGCCTTTCAGGATCAGACGCTGCTTCTGTCTCCTGTCCCTGTGATGTCTGAGCCACTCACACTCTTCCACATACATATCACACACTCACTCCCCAAACTCCTTCACACACATTTACAGCTCACTCCCCGTACCATTCATATTCCCCTCAACACACACTTCCTCCACATTCATAACTGTTCCACACACAATCCCATATTCCCCTCAACACACACACTCTGCTCCCTACTCATGGGACTCTCCTAAACACACTCACTCCTTCGCACGCACATACTCTCCTACCCTCCCACCCCTCACCATCACCCAGGGCCTCCCATTTTCCAGATAAGGGAATGACGGGAACAGAGGAGACTGACCAGTCTCCCTGTCCTGTCCTCTCGTCGAATCCAGACTTTTGCCCCAGAGACAGGTGGACTGTGTGGTGCCCTGTGCTTTCTGAGCCAGGCCCCAGCCACGTACCTGGGCAACAGTGCAACCCCAGTCTGCAGAAGGGCGTGCTCGGCTTCCATGAAAGCAATGGAGTCTGCCGTGGACAGGCCTGTGCCAGTTCCCTGACCTTACTGACTCCAGGGCAAAGACTGTCACCCACTGTCTGCACTGCTGTAACTCTGCTAGAGGTCACCTGGGAACAGGTGATGCCAGGGGACCCAGGTGTGGTTTGGTGACCACTTCCACTCACCTGATTCTTGGGTGTAACATTTATCAACCCAACACTTCCCACAAGCTCTAAGTCCAGATACAGTGTTATCTATGCAGATGCAACACCCCAACTTGAATCCTAAATATATCAGCATGCCAGGTTCCTAGCTGCCCAGTGATAAACACACTGGGCTCTCCAGGGGCGGGGTCCTACTGCAACCAGACTCCTTTGCTCTTCTGTCCTCCATAACCCACAGCCTGGGGATGAAAACCCTGCACTGTTCAACTCAAATCACCCCTGAGGGCAAGGAGGGGCTGAGCGGCCAGCCTGCCCAGCTGTACTCACTTGAGCATGTCCTCGTCCTTGTTGAGGTGCTGGAAGAAGGAAGGCTCACAGATGAGCTGGCTCTCCTGGCACACCTGCTTGCAGGACTGTCCAGGCTTCGCAAACTTGACCTGCAGGGCACTGAGGGGCGGCCACATCACTTGTCCGTGGCAGAAGTCCTAGAATGACAATGAAGCCGTCAGCCAAGGCACCAAGGATGCAATCAGGGATCCCCAGTCTGCCCAGCAGTCCCGACAAAAGGAAGCATGCCACTGTGACAGCAGTGGGGCAGGAGTTGAGAGCCAGGCTCAGCTAGAACACGTCCTGGGCCAGGTCTTCACTTCTATACCCATCAGCTTCTTCTGTTGTAAAAGGGGGCCAACAAAAGTGCCTCACACATCAGAGGACTAAAACATGATCTGTCCCAGCGGTGGGAACGCACACACCATCCATACTCAAAGTTCACTGGGCGTGAACACTGATGGAAGCCTGGCAAAATTCCTGAGTCCAGCTGCCTACTCTGAAGAGGCACTGTCTCTGCAGGCGACCCCAAGAGCAGGCTGTTTAACTCCTTTGGAGCAGGTTAGCCCCCAGGAATACACAGTCCTGGTTAGTGGTTAGGATCCTAGGTTCTGAAGTCTACTTGTACAGATTCACCCACAGACATCTGGGAACACAGTGTAAAGAAACCCACACACGGTATCACAGCAGTATTGCTAGAGTTGAAGTACAAGATTTCAAATGATCTAAAGGTACCTGTTTCAATACATATAATACACCAAGTGCAGTAGGCTTCTGTGTGGGCAAACACACTGACATGTACAGGAAGCAGGGTGAATGATGGTGTAGTGTTTCCATTTATGTCAAGTACTGGGGAGAAGAGGGAATGATATATACATGAACATGCACATGCGGTGTGCCCTGGTGACTCAGGCCCTAAGCCGGTGGCTGGGGTGTGGACCATGTAAAGCCCAAGGACCCAGGTTAAGGACCCAAGGACTCGAGGAAGAGTGGGGGACAACAACCATAAATAATTTCCTCCTTTCCATTCCTTCCTCAATTTAAAAAAAAAAAACAAACCCTCCAAATATACATCGGTTCCTACAAGAATCTCTCTGGCTAGTATGGTTACCTTTGGAAAGGGAAACGTAACAGGGTCAGGTGTGGAAAGGAGGTTTTACTTTTCACTGTGTGTTTTTAAGGAAAATTGTATTTTTCCTCATGCTGTCAGTTCTGTGTAGGTGAGGAGCTCATTAGTAACTCAGAGCCCAGGGCTCCCACAACTAGCACAGGCAGAGGAAATGTTTCAGGCCTCACCCTGTTTGTCACATGGGAGTTACAGCAGGCATGACGGGCCTGACTCTCTGGTCCCTTACAGCCAGGAGGGGACAGTGCTGGGAATGTAGGTCAGAGGTACCCCTGGGAGGGATCTTCTGTATTACTCGCACATATATTTTTAACCTGGGCTTGTATTACTTTGAGTAAGTCAAAGAAAAACAAAGCGAAAAAGTCACATAAAACACACCCCCGACTCTCCAGGCAGCTGTTTTCTCCTACCTCTCCCTTCTACCAGCTGCAAAACTTTGGCCAAAATGTACCATATTCTGACGTTTCAGTCTAATCAGAACAATGAAGACGATGACAGTGATAAGTTCCTAGGTATACGCATATTCCTACCTCTAGACAAAGGCAACTGGCAGGGAGTAGAACTTAGCTGGTTTCTCTTCTAGCCTCTTCGGATCAATGAACAAGACCCTATAGGCGGGCACAGCCACTGTCATCCTCCTTGTCACATGATCCTGTGATGCACGGACTTGAGTGCCTGAGCCTGAGGGTGAACAGAAACCCCGCAGAGCACAGTGACCAGGGAACCTAGAAGCTGGATTCCTATCAGTTGAAAACAGAAGGTTCTAGAATCTAACAATTCAGTGATGAGAGAAATATGTTGAATTATTGAAAGCTTAAGGATCCAGCTTAATAATCTTCTGAAAGTGATGCACAGCGGGAATGTGAGCAGCATCCTACCACATTTGGTTTCCACCAAAACACCCATTCACAGGGCAGAAGACCCTTCTCACCCTTCAGAATCTCTTGATCAGAAATACAACCCATGACCTTGGTAAGCACGGGAGGCACACTCGCTCTGGTCTGAATGCTGTAGCAACATAGTGGCAGCATGACTGTGTAGATGGAATGGGAACACAGTGTCACTGACTGCCGTCACTCTCAGATCTGGCAGCATAAGAAAACTTACTGGCTAGCCTTTGATACTGGGTCCATCTCAGGAGGATAACTGCCATCAAATAGGAGGATCAAAAAATCTCCCAAACAGCAACAACAACGGATGGGAGGACCAATGCAGTCAGTGAAGATCAAGCTGAGAGGATGCATGGGTATTTGGAAAAGTATAAGTGCTGTTAGGGGACCAGCAGGATGGAGAATACTAAAACAGTAGCAGGAGCTTCAGGTTTCCTGACACAGCTGCAAGCCTGAAGGGGTAAAGTTGGACAGAGGGAAGCCTGAGGGGTCTCCAGTGAGCATACCAGCAGGCAAGGCGGGAAGGAGCCTGGGGACCTGGCCGTCAGCTGTGGGTTCTGTGTTGAGAGAACAGCTCTGTGCCTTGCTGCCCCAGCATTTGACATGGACAACCCTGCTTACAGCCAGTGTCTGAACATGTAAGATGAGGGTGTGAGCTCAGGATGCTAGCTGCAAGTTCTTACCTTGCTTTTCCTGGGGGACCTTTAAAAATAAGCACTTAGAAAAGTTAGTGAATTCTGCCCCAACCATCTTTTAAGTAATGGGTGCTTGCTTCCCTGCTCTCTGTCTCCTGTCTGGAGTGACAGAGTGAGAAGGAAGCTGCTACAGAATTCTGGGCAGAGGAAAAAAGGGTCTGCTGGGCTGAGAACAGATAACGAGCAGAATCAGAAGCAGAGAGAAGTCAGGAAGCTACACAGCCATGCAGGAGAGAGCTAATGGCCTTAGACCAGATCCCGGCATCAACAATACACTCAGGTTCAACAAACCTCTGAGAAACTCACAGCATGTTGGGTTTGAAGGTTTTCTCATTCAGCCATTCAAAACTTTACCAATGACCAGTAAAGCCTACACTGGGTGCTAGAAATGCAAACATGAATAAGATATTGTCTTTGGGTTCAAGGCTCAGTGCATATTCTAGTAAGAGAAACAGACATTTCAAAAATTATAGAAGAGGGCACGCACTGGTGAGTAGCAGTTGGGTATGCCACCTCCTGTCAAAAGAGCAGTCCACATACATTCCAAGGATACAGGTCTGCATCCCAGAGCTGGGGGTGTGTGGAGAGAACAACCAAGAAAAACTAAATAAAATAAGGTATTTCTTCTTCTTCTCTCTGCCTGCCTGCCTTCCTGCTCCTGCCTCTGCTAGCCGTCATGCCTGCCTGCATCATCCCTTTGGAAAAAAAAAGAAAAAAATTACAGAACAGCACAAAACTTGTAAAAATAGGACAAAAGGTCATTTAGAGTAGGGAAATAATTAACTTGGGGCGGGGCAAGGGTGGTGATGGCAGCAGAAGGCTTCCAGGAAATAGGGACTTCGGGGCTGGGTTTTGTAGGCTGAACAGGAGTTAGTGGTTTTTAACTAGCAAGATGCTTTACAGATAATTGGCACTCAAAACAAAACTGTTGAACTCACTGAAAGGTTTTGGCAACCTGGGGTTTGATGTTAGTAGAAGGAGAAAAGGATAATGTTTTAACCCAGCGAGGCTGCTACACAGCCAGAATGAGACATAAACAGTAATTTCCAATCTGCTTAACAAGCCTATTTAGAACACAGCACATCTGCATCCCTTTTTAACAATTACTTTAACCAGTCACTACATTTCCCTAAATTTGCCTGATTATTCTGAAATTTTCATGCAGTCATTGTAAAAAGAAAGGTTTCTTAAATCAACACATTTGTGAGAAAAAGCAATGTTCTGAACAAATGAACACAACCTATTCTGAAGAAGTTGTAATAAAGGCTAAGTAACGACACAGAGAAAATATTCCGAAAAACACCAACAGAGTTAAGAGTAGGGAGCTGCTTCCCAGGAAAGTAGCACTGTGGAGGGCGGGCCTCTCTCTCCCTCTGGGTGGCAGGTGACTGCATCGCCCCACAAATCCCCCACCCCCATTCAGTCCCATTAATAGAGTAGCGACATCCACCACATAGCAGGTGTACATGGATTTCTGGGGAAACTCACATTGCCGGGAACCCAGGAAACAGGTTCAGATTCAGTTCTAGAGGCCCAGTGCTTAATCATTACTCAGTGGGTCTCTCAGGCATGGCTAGGTAAACAAGAACTGTTGATTTTTCAAAAGAACAAACATTCCCCAGACTAATGCCAATATTTTCCCTTTTGCCTTTTCCTTTTTCCCTGTGACTTGTCACCTCCATCATTTCTGCCTACTCTGGACTAGTCAGCTTACCAGGCTTGCCCATGGATCTAGAACATTTCTTGGAGAGGATAGGCTAGGCTCCAAGGAGCAAAGTCTTTTTGGGAGCTGAAGTTGACTGCAGCTCTTGGAGTCATTAACTCTTAATTTTCTCTGTATCTCTGAAATGCTTTTCACATAAATTACACAGTTCTTTGAAAAATAACATGAGTGCAAATATTTGCATGATGTTTACAGGAACTGAAAAATAGGGCTGAAGCGCCTATGCCCGGTATTGAGAAACCCACGTGAAGATTGCTAGATTCTCTGGCCTGAGGCAAACTCCTAAGTCTTCCTCCCAAAAAGTGCATGATGAGAACCTGGACACACTCAGGTTGGCTAATGTAGAGCTCTTGATCTTAGACTATGAGGGGTTTTCATCTTGGCACCAACTCCCATGCTGTAGGAGCCTATGCCTCTTCTAGACAGCTGATTTAAAAGAGGGTGCAATAATCCAAATCCACATTTTTAGAACAGTAACAGGGAGGTGTTATTACAGGAAAATCCATGTGGTTTTCTTAAAAGCCAGGACTCTCCACTGGGTGCTTCTGCCCAGGTTGCTGGGTGCAGGTAGGTTTTCTGTGGTCAGTCAGCTGAACTGTACACCTGGGTCTTCTCGATTGCCAACAGCTGGCTTCCTTAGCTCCTGCTGCCTTGGGTGAGCATGATTGGCAATCCTGAAAGTGCTCTGGGATAAAAGCTTCCTTGTTCCCCTTGCAGATCACAGACTTTGAAGGCAGAGATCAACCTAATTAGAGCTGCCACGATCCTACCATTCAAGGGACTGGAAAGCTTGAGCTGCTGCCACGACTTTAGAGCTTGAGGCTTTGCTGTTCATACCTAAACGCCCTCTCTCCCAGTTTCTTTGCTCTTTGAAGATATTCTTGATGCAAAAAATAACACATACCCCAAGCTCTAAAATAGTGGGCCCTGGAGCTAATCGTTAGAGGGAGAAAACCCAGTCTGTACCACTGGGGTCTTGACCGCCCACCATCCCTCTAGAGCTGGGGAGGATATTACAACTTCAACAAAACCCTCCACAGAGACCTAGGGTAAAGTCAAAACAGGTCCCTTTATTGCTTGTTTACAGACTTGGGAGACTGTTTAATAAGAAATTCCTTCAACATAACATGCATTCCAACACAAGGTTCCTAGTATGATTTTTCTAAGACATTAATCTGATAGCATGACTGCCCTCCTCCTATGTTAAAAACTTTTTTTAGCTTCCTATTGTCCCAGAATCAAATCTGAACTTTTCAGCTGAGCCTTGGCAACTTTTTATGATCTGTCTCTCCTCCAGGCTCATCTCTAGTAACATCTTTCCCGTCAGTCATTGCTAAACTTGTAATAATTCATCATGATTTTTCCCTTGCCCCCCCCCGCCCACGACCCCCCCCCCACCCCAGGTTTTTACGTCTTAACTTGTCTTGTTTGCCTTCAGGACTCATGTAAAATGATTCCACATACACATTTCCCACTCCTTCCCTCTCCACCCTGCAGGTTGAGGCAGCTAACCCCAAAACAACCTGGTTACATCACAATTACGGGGTGTAACTTATAGCAGCGGCATTATCTTGGACATGACTGGCTTCTTTGTTAAATTTGAAGGTACCTGAGGGAGGAGGCTAGACCTTTGGCAACCCCCTTGCCCCCAACTCCCAGCACAATGCAGGGTACACTGCAGCTGACACACATGTAGAGCAGATGAGTGAAAAAACATGAGCAGTCAAAGAAGAGATCTCTGGATTTCTGTGAACTGCAGAGCTCCATGGACTGAGGAGGTAGTGGGAAAGAACAGTTTTATTAGCATGTTTTTTATTAGCATGTTTTCTAAATCAGAAAAGTCCAAGATGAGCTTCCTGGTCCACAGGAATAAAAACCACATACACCCACTCACCCTCTGGCTCACTTATCCACTCCTTCAATTGGAGTTATTGTGCACCTATTAAGTGCAAGCAGACGTCTGGGCACTCGGGATCTGGAGGTGAATGAGCGGGCATGGCCCTGCATTAGGGAGTTTTTGGCTAAGCGTATTTGGAGAAGGAGATCTTCTTGTCTGAAGGGAACCCTAGGAACATATTTATAGAGAGTAGGCCTCATGAGAACTTTTAGGGACTGGCTGGGATTCAAAGTCTTAGGGAAGAAATAAATACAAGCCTTCAAATAAATTTGATAAAAAATTGTTTCATATGTGGTGGTGAGTAACCACTTTCCCTGAGAGGAAGTGGAGAGAGGAAAGGAGGAAGTGAGACTCAGAAGCAGCTACAGGGACCCCAGTAAAGTCTCAGAGATCCTTCGTAATGACAGTAAAGACTGTGATGTTTGAGAACTCCCTGCCAGAGGAGGCCATAGTAGGTCCTGAAAACAGACAATACACATTTATGATATAGACAAATACAACACAGTACTATAAATGTGGTTCCCTTATGATTTTCCTTTTCTTTCCTCTAGCTTGCTTTATTGTGATGAGCATAGAGAGGAAGAACACATTATGACATATGAAAAACATGTTAATTGTTATTAGTGAGGTTTCTGGTCAACAGCATGTTATTAAGTTTTGAGGAGTGAAACGTTATACAGATTTTTGACACATGGGGGATAGAGTTAATTGTGTATAATAGCATACCATATAATACAACTATATAATATTGTAAATATCCTGAAAATCACATAGCAATGTAAACAAAATAAAAAATTAAGAACATAATACAGATATATAACATGATGCATTATAATAGTATAATATACTAGAACTAGTTTGCATCTACAGAGCACAATGGGTCATTCCTGTTCTTAGCACATCACAGATAATCCATCATTATTCTTACTTTACAGGAGAGGTAACGAAGGCATAGGGAGCAAGAGGAATGCCCAAGCCACAACCAGAGAGTTATAGTAGTGGGACTGCAATCCGGCAGCTGGGCTGATTCTCACACCAGCCACCCTGAAGCTGATGGCCCATGGCTGTTCCTCCCCAAAAGTGGCACCAATGACTGTCCAGTGCTCATCAGTGCATTGCCTCAAATATTTCCTTTGAAACCAACTTTGGACCTACAGTCTATGCCTACTTAAATTTTAAACACACTTTTTCTGTTTTCAGTCTGCACAATTCCCAAGCCCTGTAGTGTAAAGAAATCTTGATGCCCCCAAGACATTCTGCTGTGTCCTTTAAGAGAAGCCCCTTTCTTCTGGAATTGGGTCATGGAATTCCCAGTTCCCTACCCACGCTTCTTCTGAGTCGTCTCTTCCCAGCTCTGTGTTGCTTTTGCAGCCTAAGGAATTAAACTGCTAAAACACTGGTGACCATGCTCTTGGCCTTTACTTCTATGAGGGCAAGTCAGAGCTTCCAGACTCTGCTGAGGCGCCCAGACTTCTGAAGTCTCCCTGCAGGAGAACTGAAGTCCTGCTCTTACTTGCTTTATGTACTTTGGTTTCACATAGGACGTCATCTGAATAAGGGTCCTGTTTAAAAGATATCTGGAAAACATTTTATAAGTCCTAATGTATTTGGAATTACTAAACATATGTCAAAGGAATGCTTACAAACCAGTGTTGTCAGTCCTTGCTTGTCTTAAGTGGGAAAGGAAGATCAGGACGGGCCAGAGAGTCTTCTCTCTGTCCCCTTCCCACCCAGGTAGCAGTACACCCTGGGTACTGTGCCCCTCATCAGGGCACAGGTCTGATGGTCAAGGAGGTTTTCATTTTGACCATCCAATTTCTTCCTGTGGTATTATGACTTAGAGGAGAGAGAGAGAAGGGAGAGAGAGAGGAGAGAGGGAGAGAGAGAGAGAGAGAGAGAGAGAGAGAGAGAGAGAGAGAGAGAGAGAGAGATTTGGTTATTTAGATGACTAAACTATCTTTTTTATTTGGTGTTTATCCACAGTTCCTGACTCACATTTCCCAAAAGCCTTGGAATGTCCTAAGTGTTGAGAGTGACAAGGTGTCTGTTTTTATGTTAATGGGGTGATTGGAGGAA
>RJWH01006279.1:0-57770 GCA_004363575.1 Solenodon paradoxus
CCAGGTTGTGCCTGAAAAGAACGTTCTTATCAGAGGAGATTCAAGAGGTGTGCATGTGTTTGGCTGCCTTGGCTGTATGGGTGAGAGAGGAAGGAAGAGTGACAGAGAGAGAGAGAGAGAGAGAGAGAGAGAGAGAGAGAGAGAGAGAGAGAGAGAGAGAGAGAGAGAGAGAGAGAGAGAATAAACAAAAGCACAGTTGAACTAGTCCTGGTCATGCCAATTGCATATTATATATTTAAATCAGAATTTCAGATACAATTTTATTTTTATTTTATATTGTTAGGGGCCCTATGATTTCCTACCTCAGTTTTTTCAAATGTAGGCATTGTAAATACCTTATTTATTTTGATCACAGCTAAGAAAATTAAAATGAGTCCACATCCTGGTGCAAAGAGATGCTGTTTGAATTTGTAAACTAAAAACCTTCCACTTTGCTATTTGAGTTGCAATATTTTGATAAATATGATGATTCAGTTTTAGGCCTTATCAAAGGAGAACAAACAAGTAATGATGAAGGGAGTATTGTAATGGGCAAACAATTACAGCAACAAAATTTCCCATGAACAACTAAAAAATCACATAGACTTCTGGGGTCTTTTTTTGTGGAGTCAAAGTTTCCCATAACAGAATTAAATGGTGAGCATTTTCAGTTATATAGATGAAGAGTCAAAGACAGACTCAATTACATCTACTGTGCTCAAGAAGGCAGGGATTTTTAAATGATTTTGAAAAGGCTAAACAAACTTATTCAAGTAAAGGCAAGCCATTTGGTATTCCAAACCATAAATACTTAGTTTCTGGAAAACTCACTAAAACAAAAGAATAAAATATCCCAGAATTCTAAACAGCAGAGGCAATATTGTTCAGAAGGAAATACTTAAATTACAGGTAAACATATGTGTTGATCATATTGCTGCATTTACCCAGTGGTGCAGATAAAACAATGAGCAAGACACACACATGTACGCGGCTCCCAAAAACATAGCACTGACATAAGAAGGAAATGTATGCTTTCTTCTGAATTTGCTTTCAGGAGTGCTCATTGCATCTCAGATTAGTCATTTGCCTTTGCCACTTACTCTCTTTTTACAGCAACTATTGGAGTGTTGCACTGAAGTGGATTTCATATTCAAAATAATCTCACTTTGTCCAAACTATTCATAAGTGGTATAAGCATCTTTTTTCCAAAGTTCTAAAACCTGTCTGTGATTAAGTCAGAGGCTCCATCCCATTTTACTTTTTAATAGAAAGCAAACATTTATTTACCAGGATTTTCTCCCTGAATGTGCTGTGATTTTTCTGCAGAAACCAAGTGTGCTTAGCTAGCATCTAAGAGACATGGAGATAATTTGCTGTTGTTTTTTTTATCTGTAGTTAAAGGTCAGTATGCTTTTTAAAATAATATTTTATGGAAATATAAAATAATAATGGCATTTATATAATTATACAAGTTAAGGAGAAAATGGGGGTAATTGCAAAAAAGATAGGAATATGAGGAGTCATTTTTTTCCCCTAAATATGCAAAATATCGCAGGGATGTTTGAGACTAGGCACAGTCTTTTTCATGCATACGTAGATTTATTTAACATTGCTTCTCTCTCGACTTTTCTTTCTCATTTCTTACTACCACCTTCTCATTTGCCACTCTCTTACTTTTTCCAGAGCAGTAGCATGACGAACACTTGCTTCTAGTTTTTGAAAACACTAGCAGCAGTCAAACAGCGAGGATAAACTTTCCAAATCTCGGTAATTCTTTCACCCAGCAGATATTTTAAGTCTTCACAAAAAATTGAGTACTTTCTTTCTTTCGTTTTTTTTTTTAAACCTAGTCCAAACCTACTAAAACATTTACCATCCCGGCTGCCTAATACATTTATTCATGTCCTATATATATTCTCCTCTATAACCTCTTCCTTCCTGTCTTCATTTTAATAATATTGCTTATGTGAAAATTGCTCAATAAATTATTCACTTTTTCTCATATTCAGTAAATCTGCAATGAAACTGATAACCTATTTTCTGTAAATACATTTATAATAACTTAAGTTAGTCTTTTCTGCTTGTTTGTCTGCCAGCCCGTCATTCTCTATCAAGCCCTTTGCACTATGTGCTCGAGTCTTTGGCTGGGATGGACATGAAATACTTTTTTTCTGTTTGTTATATAATGAAGACAAGCTGCTAAGTAGATGCACATGCAAAAATCTGTAGTTGCTTTTCATTTCACATGAAATTTCATTAGTGTTAAGTATGGAAAATTAATTAGTCCTTAATCACAAGTCCACAGAACTTAATCACCAACTACAAATAACTATGTTAAAGGGTAATGCTGTGGATTAACCATAAATCAACAAAGCAGGCAAATTCTGCATTAAGGCCAAAATCTAGGTGGATGCTCATGACCTCTAGTTGCCAATAAAGAAATAGGTACAATACATGCTAGAGCAATTATTTTTAGTATTTTTTTATTCAGCTTTTCTTTTTTTTTAAACTAGGGCCAGACTCAGTGATAGAATCATCTTTACTCTCAAATAATTGACAGTTAAGTAGGAAGCTGACATATGAAAGGGATGATGGATACTTTGATGAGGAGTCTTCAGAGATGTTTTGAAAGGGTAACAGAAGGAGCTGCTATCTGAATCTCTATGTAGTGTGTGAAGGTTTGTAGGACCAAAAGATATTAAGTAGAAACCTTAAAGTCAAGATTTACTCTTATCTTTTCTGACTTACCTTTTCTTTTCAGTAGTACTTAGATTGATATACTGATGTATTGGTTTATTTTAAATGGCAGTGATGTGCTGGAGTCTTCATTCTGGCTGGCAACTGGTCCATTGTGATCCATTTTTTCTACCTATATTCAGTGACATCATGTTAGTAAATTGCTTGAAATTGGTGATGTTAATACTATTTGCACCACAGGAATCAGCTACAAATTAGGGCTTAAAAAGATTCCCCTATAAAACAGGTTGTTAAACATTTACCAGCATACCACCTGGCTAGAAAATGTAGGATTCCTGAATTCTACTGGAAAATTAGTGGAGGGTAATGAGACAAGATAGTGTTTCCAATATCTGTTAGGAGTGGTCCCTAATAAAACAAAGGTTAGAAATATAAATAAGACGCTATCTCTGCTGTATCAGAATTTGCAATTGAGAGGATAAGACAAGTCATAAATCACTCCATTTCAAGACCAAATTAGTTTGAAAAGTTCAAAGCAAGAAGGGAAGGTTGGAGGACTCTCTTGATCTATGTTTCAATGGCTGATCTATGAATTGCAATTAGGGTCCTATAGTTAGTATCAGATAAAAACTGAGGACAAAACAGTGATAGAATACTGAAAATAATTCAGACAAGAGTGTTGTTTTCTCAGTGGGAGAAGGATGATGTTTCTTAGGGAGATTCTTTTTTTTAAATCAACCTGCCATCCATCATGAGGCTTCTACCCAATGCCAGCAATGGAAGGGATAGTGACTTGGTTCAAATAATATGTCATACCGGGAAATGGACTAACTCTGTGCTTCACATTACTTATTCTGAAAACTGTAATAGCAATAGTACTAATTTCATAGAGATTTTTAAAGATTAATTAAAGATATGAAAGCACGTAGGCTTGCTAGATATATATAGCTATATATATATCTATATATAGCTATATATATGGTTCAGCCAAGGAATGAAGGCAAATAGGCAGGCAGGAAGAGAGAGGGGGAGGAAGTATTTTATTTTATTTAATTTTTGACCTTGGCTGTTGCCCATGGCCCTGGGTCTTGAACCAGGGAACTTGGGGTATGTGGATCACACCCAGGTTGTACTAGACCACTAGGCCATCAGGGTGCACCACAAACACATCTAAGAATTTCCAGAAGTCATTGCTAATTCTTGAGTTTGACAAAAAGATTACCACAGAATTTTTGGCATTGTCCAGGTTCTCTGCAATTAACATCAAATATTTATGGTAACAATCTTCATCTTTTTATAGTATTATAAACAATAATCTAGATATGATTTCTTCTTATAGGAGATACTATTATATTATGATATATTTCTCTTATATTTTTAGATTTACTTAATGAGAGGGGAAAATCAGAGATCTGAAATAAAATGAAATTGACCTCGTAAGATGATTTTTAAAGAAAAATGAGGTGGAAACATTTTTATGAAAACATAGGTACTTAATAGAAGGCATAAGACATCTTTTTTTTCATTATTTGTCATGGAAGTATTCACTACCTGTCAGTTTCTATAGACTTTTAATTTAAAAACAGCAGAGAAAAGGCGAGTTTTCAACGCAGAACCCTTACTGCTTCTGTTTCTGGAGTTCCAGGCCATCCCACTCAAGGGTGCAAGTATAAGAGTAGCTAGAATCATGTCTGAGCTATAATACAGACATCTATGGTAATGTTAATTACTTACCAAATTTCTTGAAAATGGAAACCCATAATATAGGGCCTAAATCCGTAAGACTTAAGAACCATACATATTTGTGTAAAGAGTTTGACTGTGTAACCATTCATGGGCAATGTTTTGTTAGATAACAGGAAGGAAACAATGTGCAGAAAGTTCTTTTACAGGGTTTAAACAATCCTAGACTGTTGCACTAAACCCTTAAGAATATACAGGGATGCCATGGTACAAGTCATTTGGTTGAAAGTATTTTTCCTTTTTTAAAGATGTGATTTAGACACGATGGTTTTCAAATGGTGCTCTAAAAAACCCTCAGCACCACAGCAGATGGGTGATAGGGCCGCATTTAGAAGTTGGTAATATCAACACTCAGGAATCCAGCCTACTCCCCCGTTACTACTTCAGTTAATCAAGACAGTAGCACATTAATCAATTTTGCAGTTTAAATATAAGTTTTCAATACTTGTCAGAGGTAAATTCTGTTCAAAAAAGATCACCAAAAGAGTTAAAAACCATTAACCTGCTGCATACTTAAAGACTGGGGTCTTTTCAATCTTGCCATAACTAGTTTAAGAGGGGATACTTCATGTGATATTTAAAATTGGCTGATACCACTTAGATTATTTAGAACATAGCTAACTATATAAAACTGGTGAAACACAAAGAATGGCTAGTGACTATCTGGTAAGGTTAGAGTCTTTTCAGTATTCTAAATGTAATAAGTTCACATAGGAAAAATTATCTCACATTAGTTTTAAGGCATCTTTCATTCCTTCCTCTCTCTGAGGTGGTTTGTCACAGAAACTTATACTGTAAAGTACCCAAAGTAATCTATCATTTTATACATGAGTTTTCAGAGAATTACTCAGAGTTGCTTGAAGAGGAATTATAGGATTCTTTTCTTTTTATCATATAACTTTGCAATTGGATAAATATTCAGATTTCTTAAGCACACATTTTCCTCTCTCCCTCCTTCTCTCTTTTCTCTTTCTGTTTCATTCAGTCACTAAACTTTTTTTTTTTTTGCTTCTCTCTAAGAAACCCAACACTCTACCAGTACTTGGAATTTGCAAATATATATATATATATATATATATATATACACACACACATAATATATGTGTATATATGTAAATCAGATGCTTACCTCTTAAGACATACAGTGTAGAAGAGAAGAAAGATAATTAAATTACCTATGTAAGTACAGAGTGTTAGGTCTATGGGAGAAATAGTCAAGGGTGTTGTTGAAGTAAAAGGCAAGAATTTGAGTTCAAAGAAGCATTTAGCTATGATCATGGAAGAAGTGCTCTGTGCTCTTTAATGAGTGGGTAGATAGAGAAGATCAAC
Source organism: Solenodon paradoxus (assembly GCA_004363575.1). NCBI lineage: Eukaryota > Metazoa > Chordata > Mammalia > Eulipotyphla > Solenodontidae > Solenodon > Solenodon paradoxus. The sequence continues at coordinate 5,749 of RJWH01006279.1, forward strand.
CTGTGTCTGGATTTGTATGCGCGTGGGTTTATGGGCTGTGGAGGGACTATTCCAGGTAGAAAAGAGAAAAAAAAAAAAGCAGATTCCTAAAATAGTTGATGCCATAGGAGATCTGCAAGAGTTACATAAGAGTAGATGAAGGATGCATGTCAGAAAGGGGTGTTGGGAGATAAAAGCTGTAGGGAGCAGAAATATCTTAATGGAGCTTATTAGTTTATGAGCATAAGTTCTACCTGAAAAATGGTACGATGCAGCAAATAGGTAATGAAGAAAGGATGCTAGCATCACACCTGCACCATAGAAAATACCTGGCAGGATTGTGTGGAGATGCAAGAAGGGGTTTGTTCCTTCCTCTGGTTAGTCCTTCCTCTGAATGTTGGGTACATTTTTATCATTCTGGAGTTAATCTGATGCAATGTAAATTCAGGGACTGTACTAGATTTACAAAAGTTCTCTGGGTTAAGGATAAATTTCAGTTTAGAAAAGTGATTCATATCTATTAGATGAATCAAAATGTTCAATATATCTATTATTTAGAACCAACTATATTTGTTGTAATGTACTGTGGGGAAGCGAAAATGGATGTAGGAAAGGGTCTGTATGGAAAGTTATAGTAATAGCGAATATTTTGTCAAACCTGGTGATTTTAACTATCATAGACAAAAGTGGATCCAAACATACTTAAAAAGTTTTATTTTATTTATTTTACTTGAAGACTCTTCTTGAATTATAGTGCTTCTCAAATTGTGATTGCCAGGGTCAACAGCATTGGAATCCTCACTTGGAATTCTATTAGAAAAGCAAATTCTGTCAGTCTCCTTCAGACTCACTGAAACGGAAACTCTGTGGGAAAGGGAGGCAATAATCTGGGTTTTAAGACTTCTTTGAGTAGGTTCTGATGCACATCAACATTTGAGAAGCACTGTGACTGACTGAGCTCTTAGTGACAAAGAGCATGGACTCCAGAATCAGAAGCATATTTCCTAATTCTGGCTCTGCCATTAAAGAAATGTAATCTTGGGCAAAACTTCTTTGAACTTTAGTTTTTTGTTTACAAAATGAGCATGTGTATTTCCTACTACCCAGGGTAGTTGTAGAGACTCAATGAGATAACTCGCTCATTGGTTCATTCATTCATTAACTCTGCACTTACTCACTGGGCATCTACTACTTCCTCCCTTAATGGTGAACAAAAGAGACAAAGTCCTTACCCAGGCGACTAGGGATAAGTGATGTCTCTGCTTTACATGTTGTGGGGCTCCAGCTTCTAGTTTATCTGGAGTGCAGAAAGCTTTCACTAAAGGTTATTTGTGATAACTGTTAGCTAATCCTTTTGAATCAGAATTCAACACCAATGGCATCTTCAATTTTCTCAATTCAGCTTTTGGAAATATTGCTAAGGTCAATATAGGTCTGGCTGGAGCAGCATTTTTAAAAAAACAAAAACACCAAGGCTTTTACAATTAAAAAAAAGAAAACAACAGCAAAAAAAAAACCCCAAAAAACCAAAAACCCAGGGATAGTAATTTATGAAAATGAAATTGCCACACAATCTAAAGGTAACATTTCACCCTAATGAAAGTGGAGATAAACTCATGGGCTGCTATTTTGGCTATTTCAAAATATTACCACATTTATGAAGGATTTAGATTCCTCCAAAGTTTCTATCCTATTGCCTACTGAACATATTAAAAACATGAACTGTTCCATTATTAAATGATGCTTGAAAGCACTCTCTTTGATAGAGGGAGCAATTTCTGGGTGTCCAGGAAAAGCCACTACAACTTTCTTAATAGCTTCTCTCATCTGGTGATGGAGTCCTAGTCATTTAAATAAAAAAGGGGCAGAGGAAAACGCTGAGAGGCAGTTTGATCTAACTCAACCTTTTCAAATGACTACACTAATTTTAAACATACGAATTTAACTGTATGTTTGCCCCTTATAAACAGGGCAAACAAACAGTATATCATTTTTACACTTGAACTGTATTATGATTTTAATGCAGGCTCAGGTGAGGTGAGGTCAGAAGATACAATTAAATGGATCTGGTACCAGCTGGAAATTAGGCTCCCTTTAACCATGCTTGGGTGGTTTATCCATCAACGACTCATGTACTGCGCCATTAAAATTGATATCTGTTTAAAAATAGGTATTAAAATACAGTGTACTTTTAAAATTAGAGACTAAAATATTGTGTAGTTGCCAGCAGGTAGTTTATTCAATATTCATGTGCAATATGAAACAGAAAGATTCTTGTTTTTGGAGAAAATATCTATTAGATTAAATTTGCCCTAGTTGATTATATACTTGGGGCCTCTGTTTTCTGTTCTTGGTCAAGTCCTTGGAAACAAATGCAGAAACAAATTTTTAAATCATTTACAACCACCAGCATGTAGAATGGTGATATGCAATTACCTCACTTGTTAAATAGCTCTCTCTGTTCTTCAAGGATGTATTTGAATATTATTCATTCATGAAAGGCTGTTTAAAAGCGAAAACAGGAAAAAAAAAAAAAGCAGCAGAAATGTCAAGTAAACAGGTTTATTATAGGGAAATACACAATTTCAATGATTTTATGTATTCTACTGTTGGCTCTGAATGGTAGACTTCAATCTTGTGGTTAAATTTGGTTTGTGATAGACATGAATTCAGATATTTGGGTTTTCAGCATCTAAAGCCAACTTTGAGCTCTAAGGAAAGGGCAATCATTTGTCTACTAACATGAATATCAAAAACTTAAATAAATGAGCATTTAAAAGTAATATCTGATTAACCATTCGCTGAAATAAAAGTAATTCTGCCTGTCTAATCTAGTAATTTATATAGTTTAATGATTTGCTTGTCAATAATGAACAAATTGCCCTAATATATTACTGTAATGCTTCATTTTCATTAAGACATCTGCCAACTTTTCAAAAAACCTTTTCCATTTGGGACTTGACATAATTGTAGAGTCCCTTGGGGGAGTTTCAATATTATTCTAATCAATTTTATCCACAATACACAATATGGATGATTACATCGCAATGTAATTTCCAAAGTTACCTTTTCACATTAGTCATTTGCAAAGAGAGCAGACACTGCCAATGGCTCCAGAACATATTTTAGAAAAGAGACTCACTGCAGAATGGAGCAGAGAAATTTTTCATCATTTAAATGCATCACAACGTGAATATGCATATGTACAGATATGCTTATAGAATTTACAACCACATTTCAAAGCTTTATGGTTTATAATATTTATATGTTACTTTTATGCAACCAGATGATAATGGATTTTACAACCACAAAATTCAAAAGTTGAAAAGTCTTCCAAAGATTATTTTCCTCTCTTTACATTCCTGTGATAATGCCATAGTATTTTTTTCTCTTTTTTTGTAATCAGGGTAAGTGGACCATAGTTCCAGAGAAAGCTGGAAAAATAGGTGATTTTAGTCTCATTCCAAATTTAATCAAGTTTCCAAAGAAGAATCATTCTTCTGTCTTCTATCCATAACAAATGCATTGTCTTAGCTACCAACTTTGTTTTTGTATTTTTAAACTTCTGACTGACATTGGGATGTAATGCTACTAATTGAGGGAGCACTCCAACACATTCTAATCATTATCATTGTTGTCTTCCCTATGGTTTTCTAGTCTATAACTGTATAAAACCTATGCCTAATATGTCAGGTAAGCCTACTTCAAATAAGTGGTGAGTATTTAGGAGCACTCAGATGTGACAAGTAAGTCTAATAAACACTTTAAACATATGTAAATGAAAGTAACAAACAATAGACCTTCTGATGAAGGGCCAAGTCATTAGTATCATTGAGAAGTCTGGTTTTGCTTTGTTTTTTCATTTTTTAATTCCTATTTGTTTTTACAAAGCTTTCTGTCCCCCACTCTTTTAAGAACTCACAGGAAGTAGCAAAAGGGAACTCTAAGTTTTAGGGTTCTATATTCAAAACTATTTCCTATTTTTAATGTATTTATAAATTATGTCAGGCAATCTTTTCATTTTAAAGATTTTTTAGCCTTCAATGTATAATTCGGTTGAATGAATTACAACGAACAACATTGACTCCTCAACCAAAATATGTACTAATTCATCATTAAAATTAATGAAGTTTTCACTAAACGTATTTATGAAGTGCTTACCAAGCAAGGAATTTCCTAGAACATCTGTAAAAACAATTTTGAAACACTCCCTAGGAGCATAAGAGCAGGCTTTAAAAACAAAAAACATGTATATTGTTCATGAGGAAGATGATTCTGTATGTTAAAGTTTTCAGTTGTATGTAATTTTTTCCTTATCAAGATAATCCTAGTCAAACTATTACCAAATTTTTAATTAAAAAATTGAACTTTCAAGAAAAATAAACTTAGGATATGTGAGGCGGGGGGAAACATATTCTCAGTTGAGAAATGGGTGAGCCAAATTTAATAGGCAGCAATTTGGAAAGAATATTATGTGGACATATCTGATGATTTGAGGATAGCCAAGAGGAGAAAATGAGGTTATAAATATAGAAGTAGAGCCCTGTGGAGGAGAACTTTTGATTCTAAACTAAGTATGGGGAGTTTCTTCCAAAGGGAAATAATTTAAGAGTTTTGAACCAGGGAATTACACTTGGAAAGAGCACTTAAGATCAGCCTAGCAGTGGTGTACATGATGGATTGGTTTGGCAAGAGATTCTAGGCAGGTGGAATAGTTAGCAGGCTATTGAAACAATCTATGCATGAAATGGTAAAAGCCTAGAATAAAATTATATAATTTATAAATGAAAAGACCTTCAGATTATCTAGATCAGTAGCTTTCAAGCTTATTTTAACCATGAACCATAGTTAAGAAATGCGTTTTACATACACGCATACAATTAAATTTTTTTAAGTCTAACAGAACAACATTTTTCTTAGTATTTAAGATAATATTCAACTTTTTTGCTGTATGCTTTTTGCAATTTAAACAATGCTAGTGGGAACCCATTATATTTATTTTCAAGGTTTCTAACAGGTTGTAACTTTCTGTTTGTAAAACATGGATCTGCTACAACCACTTCACTTTTCAGAAGAGAAACTAAGGTACAAAAATACCAAGAGACTTGCTCAAGGTGTCGCTGCTACTGATCAGGAACCAGGTCTCTGAACTTCCATTACCCTATAACACTACAGTTAGGAAGGTATCATGGCAGAAAGAGGAAGAATAAATAAGATGTGATTGAGAAACCAAAGTCAAGTGGGGTTTTGTTCATGGTTAATTGGGAAAACAATTTTACCATAGAGTCATTGGTGTTTAAAGAAGGAACTGTTTTGGGAGAAAGTTGAGATTGAGGTTGAGAGGGCAGAGGGATAGTCACACTGCCTAACAGAGAGAGCTGCAAGAGTAAGAATTCAGATGAAAAATCTGGTAGGTCATCTGTTAGGGAACAATTGTATGACATTCAACATTTTAATGTATATTGAATGTGTCTCCTGTTCATGGCTTTATACTAGGTACTGAGGGCTCAAAGATGAGTCATATCTGGTTCCTGTACATGAGAGGTTTTTACTCTAAAACGTGTAAACCATATTGCACTTCCTTGGAATTAAACCATTAGTTTTGCTACCAATTCAATACAATTCATTTTCAAAACTTTCAAAAGTTAATCTTTTACAGTTTGATACTATAACTTTACACTGACTAGTGTACCAGCTTGCATTTTTTTCAGCAATAATGCGTGTGTGTGTGTGTGTGTGTGTGTGTGTGTGAAGCATTTCTTTTGACATCTCCTAATATTCTTTAAGGTGGCAAGTTGCCTTTTGCCATATTACCTTTGAAAAGAAACAGCTTCTGACAGGAAAATGAGCAGCTGGGTGACAGCCTACAGCAACTCTGTTATTTTGTACTGATATAGCATTTTAATATAAATGGCTGAAACGTAATCTGAAAATAGTTATTCATCCCAAACAAACTCCACAAAGCTGGTTAGCATTTAAGCTGTAACATTTGTGAGTTGATTTCTTTCTAGGTGCTTCCCTTCCTTTAATAGTAGTAATGGTAGTGGCTTTCACACTGCCCCCGGAAGGGAGCGAGAAAGGCTACAAAAAACACAGCTCAGCGCAGCCTAGTGGAGTGGCAGTTTGGTCCGCTGCTTTCGGCTGGCACACTCCACATATCCAAGGAACGGGGTTTGTGACTTGGGGCTGCGGGGAACAACTAAATAAAATAAATAAAAGGTTCTTTCTCCTCTCTCTCCCTGCCTGCCTGCCTACTCACCTTCATTCCTGCGTATAACTTTTCTTTAAAAAACGAATGACAAAAAAAAAAAGAAAAGAAACAACAAAAAAAACCCAAGACTCAAAAAACATAGCATTGAGAAAAACCACAGCAGAACCTGAGAGCGTCTGGGATCCTTAACAACAAATCCATTTGGGATTTCTTCCATTTTATCCAAATAACTTCGGGTTTTATCTATAGGGAAATTTAAGTAGAGAAAGTGACTACATCACAAAGTCACAATGTGATTCATTAATACATATAATTCCTGTTCTGGGTCTTACTCCAGATTCAAAGATTCTTGTTATTTTAAACATTTTAGTGATGTACAGACATTTAACTTTGTGAACTTGCAACGTGAGCGTGTTACCCCTTAGCATATCTACTTTCCAGTCCATTGGAGACATTTCCTAGTCACCTATCTGCCCTGCTAAAGAGATCTTTGACCTGCTCCTTTTCTCACACCACTCATGGGCTATCTTGGCAATCACCATCAAAATAAATTAGTCAGTTAATTTTATGTTTCTTTACCCAGCAGTTAAAATATGTCTCACTCTTGCTACCTAGCATGCCTAATAAGAATGGGCATCCCAAATAATCTGACAACATGAGACAGAGAATTATGACAAGGAAAAAAGACAATGACAATGCAGTAAAGCAGAATATTTTGAAACTGCTATTTTGATGAGAGTGCATCCAAAGATTTGTGTATATCTGTGTAATGAGCAACATACATTTTAATACTTTCTCTTACAGCAGGGTTAGATTTTAGGTCATAAATAACACTACAGAGAACACGCCTATGACCAGGTCTTTCTTTTAGGTTATTTCCATAAGCTAAATTCCCAGAGGTGGGCTCCCTATGTCAAGAGAAGAGTCAGGTGGCAGATGATGAGGTGAGTAGTGAAGGTGAGATTAGAGATGTGACAGGGTTCTGATGCTGTTCAAAGAGACAGTGAAGAGAGTCAACATCAGCAGTACTTCATCTTTTTCAGTATCAATTTTAAAATTGAGTTTACTATGCTGATCAGAACGCCATACATCAAAACAGACTAAAATAATTGTGTCCAAATATATTTTTTGTGTCAAAATGGTCAATATTAAGCTTGTAACATAAAGTGATGTTGTAATTTCTTCCCCTCTTCCTCCCCTCTGCCGGTAGCATTTGAAGACATCTGGAGACATTTTAGATGGTTACAGCTAGGAAGGGGTTCTTTGCTGGTATCTAGTAGGTAGTGATCAGAGATGCTGTCAAACATCTGATTATGTTCAGGCAAGTCATCTCCCCCACTCTTCACCACAACACAGAGTGTCAGTAAGTGAGGAAATCCTGAGTTAGTAATAAAGGTGAGAGAACTAAGAGACTGGCAGGTGTTTTTGAGAGAACATGATTCTAAAATAAGAAGAGAGCGCAACACCGTGTACTATCTCAAAGACTTATTTTATACTCATTGTTGTTTTTCTTATACAATAAACACTTCATCTTGCCTCAGCAAATCAACTTGAACTGAATTCTTGCCCACCACCTGACTCTTCTCCTGACCTAGTGAGCCCACTTCTGGGAATTTAGCTTATGGAAATCATCTAAACAAAATGACATGGTCATAGATATGTTCTCTGCAGTGTTATTTATAACCTAAAATCTAACCCTGCTGTAAGATAACTTTATTTAAAGGTCATTATGCAGCATTCCAGAGAAAATGTAGATTCTGCAATCAGACATGAAATTCAGGAGCAAACCTGAAACAGGTGATATAAATTTGGAGTATTAATGTCGCCCCAAGACTCAACATAGGTATATCTCTAAATGAAATTTAATCTGCTCTGACTTCTTGCCTCTCAGCTTGGCAGAAAACTTGACCCTAGTTATTATTGAAGATTCCTTACCCTCACGTTCAATGTTGTTGTAAAAGAATCCTGAGCTTATTTGGGACTGGAAAACTGGAAGGAACTAGTCTTTGACTTTTTAGAGAAACTGTGTCTTCAGTATACTGCTTCCTTTGTTTCTTATGCTGTTTTGCTGCACTGGAGCATTAGTGCCCATAACACAAATGCACTTGTTGATACCCTCCCCACTTCCATTTTCTCTACTCTCTGTGGGGTAGCAGAGGTGCCCTCTGAACCCTGAGACTAAGCAATCCCAACCTTTGAGAGGTCCCCAACTTCTTTCAGATCAGATCCTATTCCATTTGCTTTTTCCTCACAAAAAATATCTTCTTTGTGACATGGGCATTCCAAATTTCTTTGATTCCTCATTTCTTTCAAGGCCAAAAAGCTTATTTACAAAGACAATAAAACTGTCTCCTGGATTTAGAAGTAAAAAGAAAAAGAGAAATAATGATCAGTTTCTGTCTTAATAACTTGATTTTTATAATAACTAAATTTAAAAAAATTGTTGAAAACTATAAGCAAAAATGAATTAGAGTGCACACAGCAAAGAGTTGATGATATTTTGTTTCAGTGAATCTTAATAGAAAAAATAAGTCAATGAAAAAAAAGAAAATTACAATCAGAGATGGACTAATATTGCAGGAAGCAGCAGATTATAATGAAATCTCCAATGAGTTTCAGAAAGATGAAGGATTATAAAATCTATCATTTTCTGAATTTGCTGTCAAAGCGATCATCAAAACTATGAACCAAGAGTGCAATTTCTAGAGTTTAATACAAGTTAGATGAGTATATATAAGAATAGGAGGGTAATAGATGTATATAAATGAGAGCCGTCAGAGCAGTTTGTTTTAGGACCTAGAGGTGAAAAAAAGTTAAGCAACAGGACCTGTCTATAAGAGATGATAAAAGAGAACTTGTTTGATAAATACATTTGTAAATAATATTGGGAGTTTGACAGGACAAGGAAAGCAAGAAAACAGGAAGAGATGGGAAAATTAACGGGAAGAAAGAGAAAAAAGGGAATAAGATTAAAAGAATAAGTGGAAAGATAACATATAAAGGAAGAGGGACAATTCTTTGTGACAGAGGTGGTATAAAAATATGTTTTAAATGAAGCAGTGAGAAAATGAGAAAGATTCTCTACTAATTTCCCCCACTGCTTTACTAAAGTATAAGTGAGCTCTTGTTTGAGAGGCAGAACTGTTTGGGGACCTGATTCAGAGAATTATGACTTGCAGAGATACTTTTTTCCTAAATTAAAAGTTTAATATTGTTAATTAAAATAAATAGCAATGAAACTGGCTTAGTTTTGTGTTAATTTTTTGTTTATATGCAAATTAATAACTACCATCTAACCTCCTTGTAAATGCCAGGAGAGGCTAAGATAAAATCATTCTTCTAAAAAAATGAATTATGATCACATTCAGAAGCACAGCCCATGTATCAACTTGGACTGACACAATTGTTTTTATTTCTAATAAGGGCTTTCATTTACTTAAAATGTCACTCCCTAGGTATTCTATTTCTCTTTGAAACAAGGAAGACCATTGCTGTAAAAAAAGTAAATTACACTGAATCAAAAGCCATTGAAAGTATTAGTTGGAAACTTGATAGGGCTACATAGGATCTTAATCTTGAAAATGCACTAAAATTTGACTCCATCATAATACCCACAAGAGGCAGATCAATATGACTGAGTTAAGGTCTGTTCTATAAATCATTACATGGTGAATGAATTAGGAAAAAGATAAACTGTAACCAAAATGGTGAAGAGTGAGGCGGGAACACTCCTCTCTGGAATTAGCATCTGATAAAGTTCAACTTGGGACTACAGTTATGGAGAATTATGAATGGTATACTGTGAGTCACAGTACATCTGACAGATGACTCTAGGTATAGGTATAGGACCCTGAGTTTTGAAAGTGAAGCTTTCACTTTTGGCATAATGTAACAACAAAAGTCAAATATGTAAACCACAAACATAAACTGAGGTGTATATGCAACTATTACATGTGAACACTGGCTATGTAGTACTATACATGCATGATGCAAAGGATGTACATATGATTTTTTTATTTCCTAAATTGTTTTATTGAGCCAAACTTTTGTTTAGCATTGACTGTTGCCAAAGGACCATATGTAATTAAAGATGGAAAAGACTGGTCTCTGACCTTCAAATGGTTAGTATTGTGAATGGAATGATATGATTTTTTTAATTGTGTATAACCACAAGACTCTTTTCAGAGTGATTATGGAGGCTGGAATATAATTTTATTAAACCATGGGAGAGGAAATGTGTATACTACCTTTAGTTTTATAGAAACATAGTATCAAAGTAATTTTTTCAATGTTTGTTTTTAACTTTACATCACTATTGATGATCATAGTATCAGCCTGATGCAAATTAGGTGTGAAATAATATTTGATAAAATAAAACAAGTAAAGAGTGTTAAAACTCTTAGAGAAAAGAAGATTTTTTTTTATTTAATCAAAATATTTATGAATTACTATTTTTCTGAAAATATTGAATTTGACAAGGTGGTCACATTCCTTGTCTGCATGAACTTTCTAGTCTGGTAGAATTTGAATGTTGAAGGCTTTCAACTCATTTAATTCACTGTGATAAAATGAAACTTTGAATCTTAAAGACGAGTGGCCCACTACAGCTATAAGTATTAAATTAATTAAGGGAAGAAAATACGAGACAATTTAGGTGTGGAAAAACATCTGCAGGAGTCAGTATGAAGCATTTTAAGATTCAGTTTTACATTACCATAGTTAAAGAGACTTGGAGACAGGACAAAAAGATAGCTGAGAGAAATAATAAAACCTCATTTATGTTATTTTATTATTCTTTGTACATCTAGGAGGCATTTAAAACAATTTTCCCTGGATACCAGTCAAGTTTCATTTATTTATCTTCTTTTTTTTTTTTAATGGCACAGGTAGAGAAGCAAGAGATGTAATTATATGATGCCAAGTAGGTGAGTTTGTCTGAAGTAGAGTCTGAATGAAAAGTGTGGAAGGTGTTAAAAAGAGAAAATTTAAAAACAGTCGGGTCAGATCATGACAAGTTCTAAATGTCATGCTAATGAGCTTGCACTTGATCTAGTGAATAATGAGAAACAAAACTTTTTGAACAGAAAAGTGTATTGACAAATGTAGGATTTATGAAAGATTAGTAAGCAACTCTGGAGAGGACAGACTGGAATGAACTTTAAGAGAGTAAGTCAGAAACTTCCAGTACCATATCAGAGTCATAGGCATGAAAGACCCACAGGAGTATTGGCTATCTGGTTTGTTCACAGGGTACTATGTGGAATGCAATAAGTAGTGTTGAGTTAATGAACAGTCACGTTTCCCTTATTGGGAAGTCTATCATCAATTATCAGTTCAAAATAGGGCTTAATGACTAGGAGTTTTAAAATTTATATAACAATGATGCTTTCCATTTAGAATGCCTTGGGGAATTTTGTTTATTTGTAATCTCTGATATCAGTCAGAAAAAAAAATTAATTTAAAATTCACCATTCAGCCATTATTCTACCCCATGGGTGGGACTAATGAACATTAGGTTATTGGCAGTAAGTGAAAGAGTAGGAAGTCCTAAAGATGAATTGTGATTCAGCACTATTTAGGTTTAAGAAATAGAATCTTTTAAGACAATTCAGTATACCGAGTTGCTATTATAATGAAACTTTTTTTCTTTTTTTTATAAGGAGAGTAATTTTTTCTTTATTAAGGAATAATTGAAAAATATAACTGCATATATTAAAGTGTACAGTGTCATTTGATAAACATGTACATTGTGGAATGTCAACCAAAATCAAGATAATTAACACATTCATCACTTCACATAGCTAACGTGTGTATGTGTGTGTATGTGGTAAGAATGTATAAGATGTACCCTTAGTAACTTTCAAGTACACACAATAACATATTATGAGCTAAAATCGCCATACTGTATATACTCAGAACTTCTAACTGAAAATTGATACCCTTTGACCTACATCATCCCATTTCCTCTTCTCTCAACCATTGGTATTCTATTCTTACGTAATCAACTTTTTTTTTTTTAATTCCACATATAAATGATACCATATAGTATTTTACTTTGTCCAAGTTATTTCACTTAGCATAATGCATTCCAGGTTTTTCTTTTTTATGACTGAATAATATTTCACTGCAGATACATGTCTCATCTTCCCTACCTGTTCATCTGTGGAGAGACATTTAGATTGTTTTCATATCTTGGTTATTGTAAACAATGCTAAAATTAGTATAGGTCTGCAGATCTCTTTTCAAGGTACTGATTTTAATGCCTCTGGATATATACTCAAAAGTGGGATTGTTGAATCACATGGTAGTTCATTTTTCAATTTTTTGAGAAACCTCTATATTGTTCTTCATAGTGACTGTATCGAGCTACATTCCTAGCAATCTTTGTTATATCTTGTCTTTTTGATGATGGTTACCATTCTAATAAGTGCGAAGTGATAACTCATTGTGGCTTTGATTTGTATTTTCCTGATTTTTAGCAGTTCTGAGTAGCTTTTCATGTACTCGTAGGTCATGTGTATATATTCTTTGGGAAAATATCTATTCAGGTCTTCTGGCTACTTTAAAATTGAATTATGTTTCCTGCTGAGTTGTATGAATATGTCATACATGTATAATATTTACCTCGAATCAGATATACAGTTTGCAAATATTTTTGCCATTCTGTAGGTTGCCTTTTCCTTTATTTTCTTTGCTGAGTAGAAACTCTTTAGGTGATGAAGCCTCATTTGCTTATTTTAGATTTTATTGCCTGTGCTTTTTGGTGTGCTGTCTAAGAAATCATTGCTAAGTCCAATGTCAAGGACTCTTTTTTCTTATGTTTTATTCCAAGAGTTAAGTAAATTGTCCAAGAGGACCCAGTACTAAAAATGGTTTGGAATGATTTGAATACAGAAAGTCTGATTTTAAAGCCATACCCTAAACCAGTGATTAGCATTTTTTTTTTTTTCTGCAATGGACCAGGGAGTAAATATTTTAAGCTTTGCAGGCCATACGGCCTCTGTCGAAACTACTCATCTCTGCCATTTAGTGCAAAGCAGGCATAGATAATATGTAAATGAATAAGCATGGCTATGTTCCAATAAAACTTTATTTATGGACACTAAAATTTGAATTTCATAAATTTTCATGTGCCATAAAATAGTATTTTTCTTTTTATGTTTTCTCTAAAGATTTGAAAATGTAAAAATCATTCTTAGCTATAGGCCTCCAAAAATGGAGATGGAGTGACTGATTTTGTCCCACAGGTTATGGATCGCTGAACCTTATTCTAAGCTACAGTGTTGTTGAGTCCCCAGGAAAGGAATGTCAAGCCACCTAAGGATCTACCTACACTCTATTATTCATGATGGGAATTTGGATCTTTTTACCTTTCTGCTGAATTGAGGAATCATGTAATGAACTGCTACAGGAAGGATCTGAGATAACCCTAAAATAATTTATTGGATAAAATAGCTAATAAACCCCAAAACTAGTTCCTAGGATGATTTATGATCTTTTCATACTTATCATTTACTTCCTGTGGCAAAGTATCTCTCAGAGAAATAGTGCCTTCTTGGGATTTTGTAAAACAAGGATGGTAGACAAGTGATAATGTAAGCTAAGGGCTGGTAAATCAAAGCAGGGCAAATCTGGACTGCTGACTGTTTTTGGTGCTATTTGTGGAAATGACTCCACTGAGTTATCAGTAAGAACCATGGAGATCAGAACCAGGTGGGAAGTCATGAGAGAAGGAATATCTATTGTCTCCTCTGCTCCACACCAGCCACTGCATCCTCAATCACACTTTGCCACTGTTAGTTGCCGTAACACATTTGCTGTTGTCAACTGGTGCACCCCAGATGGTGGAATATTAGTTTAGTGTATGTGTATGGCTATAGGCAGATGCCCAAGTAGAGATGGCCACATTGGATCAGGGTGTCCCTGGGGCAGTTGGAAATGTGATCACGGTAGATAGAAGCCACCTACCATAGCCTGCTAAGCTCTTCTCCCTTGGTCTAGTCCATCATCATTGTGAAAAAGTCTTCTTTAGGTAGCAACTGTCCACAAAATATCCTCACTGCCAGAACGGCAGAATGGGACAAAGATTTTCTCTCTTGTTGTGTAAGTACCTGTTTAATACTTTTGATTTTGCCTCTTGACCCACAAAGGCTAAAGTATTTAATACCTGACTCTTCCAAATTGCTGAACTTTACCTAGATTATGTCAGAGAATACAGAAATAGGGCAGAAGAGAGTAAGAGGAAGTTGTTTTGAAGGAAAACAACTGAAACTTAAAATACAGCACTAGACACTAGAGGTAATGGAATGACAATTTTATTCAACATTCGTGTGTGAGGGGTGATTGCTTTTCAAAATGGTGGCTTCATGAAGTTCTTTATGGAATTTACCAGTGTTGCCATCACTGTAAAATATTTTGATGTTCTTCATTTGGAGTTACTTTTTTAATTTACAAACTGAAAGACAATCCAAGAAAAGAAATGTCACATCGAATTTTAGAGTTGAAAGGGCATTTGAGATCAACTGCATTGTTTTATAGTCACATACCTCCTTCAACCAGAAGAGATTATTTTCCCCTGTTAGTATGACTTGACTAATTAGACACTTTCTCAAAGTTAATTCATCCGAAGATAAAAGACATGTTTCCATCAAGCCAAGTGAAAATAATAAGGTATATGTTAGGAGAGTCATTTTATAAAGAGGAAATAAAAAATGTTCTGAGCGAAAAAATATCCTCATTTCTGGTAATTGTCAATAATTTGTTTGGCTATATAAAATCTGGTAACTTTTGAAAGTAATGTTATTCTGTGATCAGGCAAAATACTTTGAGTTCCTTAGCAGTAAAAAGGTTTTGGTGTTTAGTATACTTCAAATTACGAAATAATTGTCTATCTTGATTCATGTTTTCTCTGATTATTCTGCAATGCAATTGCCAAAAAGTAGATATTTTAAGACAAATGCATTAGTATTTGAATTATAAATCATAATGACTTTTAATGAAGATAGACAAAGGGTGAATGTCATGATCACTCTATTATTTTAGCAATGATTCTTAGAAATAGGTAAGGATATTTTTTCCCCACTGTAGGATGATAGTTAGATTTTTTTTTTTAATTTCTCAGAAAGATGCCACAGAGAGCAACCAAATATAACAACTCTCTTTCACAACTATGTGGAAGCAACTTGCTTCCTGCCATTTCTCTCTCTTTTGATATTCCAAAGTGAAAATGAAATACAGATACTATCAAACTGTGGCTATGACAGATGAAAAAAAAGATACTTCTGTTTTACTGAAGTGCATTTGTTTTCCTCCTCCATTCTACAGGAAGCATCACAAACCCACAGAGTCTCTGAGAGATGGATTTTACTGCGAAGGCAGAATGCTAACTTTGCTCAAAGATGTGTAAATGCCACGTGCCCAGATGGTCCTTTTGCCTATTCATAGGGAAAGGCTCAGAAACACACATGCATCTTTCTGTGGTCAGTCATAACAGATTTGTTCTAAATAAGCCACACTGTTTTGCAAGATGGCAGGGAACTGTCAGGCTGTATTTTAAGCACAAATGTTGCTGCCAGACAGACATAGCATATACCATGTGCTTCAGGAACACACACACATGTGGCATTGATCTGAGGATAGAATACAGACCTTGTGTTGTCATTTCACAGTTCAGATCAGTAAGTCCATATAGTAGCTCCTGCATGAACCTTCAGTTGACTGAAGGATTTCATGGCAATCAAAAAATATAGAGAACAGGCAGATATAGATGAATAGATATTCCTTCCTACTCTTTGCAGAGTAAAATCTCTGTTAAATCTGATTTTGCATATTGCTCCTAAAAGGATCATTGTATTGGAAGGGTCTAGAAGTCTCTGAACCTATTTTACTACAGTTTCTTTTTCTATTCATATTAAGGACCATTTCTATGGATATTTTAATAAAAGTAGAACTTAATAAGCAACTATTCACATGTGGTATGTTTAATGTTATCAGACAAACTATTATCCTTGGAAATTTTCAATCTAAAGTAGAAATTGTAAGAAAACTTAGTTGACAGATTTATTAGAAAAACACCAATGGTTTGCTACAAAAAATAACTTTCTGAAGCTAATGATACTTTTGGTAGAGAACAATAATCCTTAGAAAAGTGAGTTGGTGACCAAAGTGGGAGAGAATCATGAGCTTTCTACATCCAGGTATTGTGGGATTGGTGACTCCCATCAGGTTCATCCTGACAGGTATCCCAAAATAGTCAGACAAAGTGAAGGCATATTATAAAAGACAGGACAAGATGTGAGGAAGGAATACAAGTCAGCATTGGACTGGGGAAGAAGGAAAAATCATGTCACCCAATGCAGTTAATAATTCATTGACTAGTTAATTGCATCCAACTTCATTCCAAACAAAATGAAGAGATGCTGACAAGAATTCGTACATTGAACTTGTCGGTGAATAAGGGAGGAAGCTAGATTAAGGTAAACAGGGGAAAACAAAGTCAGAGATAAGGATTGTACCCAAAATATGTGTTTTCAGAGTTTTCTCAGCAGTAACTTGCAAGTTTGACTTCATGTTCTCTAGCAGTTAAACAAAAGAAATAATATCAGTTGCAAGTCCCAATGTGTCCAAAAGGTAAGGAGATTGGTTGACTTCAGTTAATCTCAACTATTCCCCGTATGAAATCTCAAAGAGATTTCTCTTTGATTTGCATAAAGAGAATACTTTAATCTAATACGCATATCTGACAACATGGTTATAGTAAAACAAACAAAACCAAATATTAATGTTCCTTTCGATTTTTCTAAAAAGCAAACTTTCTCAAATTTAATACAAATACAATCCCAAAGTAAAGTTTAGCTAAAATAATTCTATTCAAAACTTTAGTGGCCTATTATAAAATAAATTTGAATTGTCTAGAGGAATGGAAAAATTTACAAGTTTCAGATATTCCTATAGGCATGATTTTATGATCAAATTTTGATTAATTTTCTAACAAAATTCCAAAGTATCGATATTCCACAGACATGTTAGACATCAGGCAAAATTAAGAAGAGAATTCAATATCTTTTATGAACGTATGTTCTATCAAATAGAATATATCACACCTATATGTGAATAGCATACCCTTCATCTGCATAGCCGATACTAGCAAATAACATCTAAGCACCAATTACTGTTTGAGGCTTCAGTATTGAAAATGACTCTAACATGTTTTGATTATTTCAAAGAATATATGCGCTAAGACCAATAAAACCAATCGTATTATGTCACTGCAATCAACATTATAGGATGGAAAACTAGGACTTGAAATTTGGAAATGTTGGGTATACAGGGAAGAAATTAAAATATGATGTCTTAATAAATTATTTTAAAACCAATCAAGAAACTCAACAGTATATTTGTAGCCTGTAATGCTAATATCAAACCAGACCTAAGGCATTTCCTGGGGGATTAATGACCAGAGGGAATTAATGGCCCTTGGCTTCACCTCAGGCCATCCACTTTCCCAGCCAGTCATTAATCCTAAGAAATGTCCTGAGTCTCAATCATTACAGCTTAATTGAGATGTCATGAAAAGGGTTAAAGAAGTTGTGACTACTTTACTACGTGAATACCAGCAGTGAAATGCATTTAGAATCCCTGTTTAAAAGACAAGTAATTGCCTCAGATTCTTTATATTATCATAACTCTTCAAAATTGATTGGTTTTAGGTTTATGGAAAAATATGCAAATTTACAGAGGATATGATACACATTTCTTATTGTGGGAATAAAAGTAGTTTACACAGAATTCATTTGATTGAGCTTGATTACTGAACAAAATCTAATTATTTTAGATGCCCAATCATACTTTTCTGGAGATGGGGATGGTAAGGAAGAAGTATTTGGCATGTGTATTGTCAGTTCAAATGTGTCATGTTAAACAATGGTAACTTGGGGAGTCCATCACTTCGAGAAAGCCCTGCCAGCAGGAGCTACTTATTCAAAGTAAACAAAATACAAAGTAAAAAAAAGGAAGGCCTCTTTTCTTACTGGAATGAGCATGCAATTACCTATGTTGAGTGGGGGAAAAAAAGCAGTGACTTTTGTCTCAGCTTTTTGGAACTCTGTTTTCTAAGCAAGTTCTCTAATCAACTTACAAAGACACTTCATTTGCATAAGAATCCGAGGATGCCAGACAAAACAAGGACAGCTGGAGAGTGGATGAATAGTGAGAGTGACCAATCAGAATAAAAGAATTAGAAAGAACCCCAACGGGGAACCACTTTTTAAGACAAATGTGCTTCTCAACATAGAAAGAGATAAAAAAAAAAAAAAAAAAAAAAAAAAAAACCCTCTGTAGAAACGGATCTTAAATACACATTTGATTGTACACCTCATAGAGCTGATCTTGGCTGCCTGCCAACAAGAGGTGCTCCTTTTAAATTCAATGACTGCGTTTTGCCCAATAGGCAGTGTCAAGAACTCATTAGCGTGAACGTTTTCTTCCCAGATCTTTTATTTTTGATTCTTTCTAGGACCATGCAATACCCAGTTTTGGAGGAATAGGTATGTCCATTTTGCTATATTCTTGTACAGTGAGGATAGTGACGGTGATGGAAGAGTGTGTGTGTGTGGTGTGTGTGTGTGTGATCAAAGAACAAGTACTGACAGTAGATTTCAGCATTACTCTCAACGATCCACCTTCTGCAGGTAGTGCTGATAAGTCAGTTGCCCACACACTTGGAGTATCTGATTCAACAGCACCATTTAAGTAAGTTTCAAAATCTTAACTGTATGTAGGTGAATATAAATGAGGTTTTTCTTAATGCCTTAAACTGCTGACTTCGACCTAAAGTGGAGGACATAGCATCCCCTCCTCTGAACTGACAACAGTATGGGTCAGAACTTTCAGACTTTTATTATTAAGAGACCTATGGGCAAGTTCTGTTATCTCTATTCAATATAACTGCATCTAGGCAATTAAAAAAATAGCTCAAAACAGGTTAGAAGAAGAGGCAGAGACTGACGAATTTTAACACTAGAGATTGACAGTCTCTGCAAGGCTGGCTTCTCATGCCTTCATCAGTTGTCTTCTTCATCCATGTGCTTGTTCTACATACAGGCTACCTTCGGCAAGTGTGAAGAGGACAGAGACAAGTGGCAGTGTGGAGAGAGGAGTGACCTAGGTACAGTAAGACTGCAGGAGTTTCTGCTTCGGTTGAGAGATACTTTGAAAGAGAGGTTTGTACTGTCTTGGAAGTGCCCAAGCCACAAGGGAGTCTCCCTAAGATTGTGGGGTGAATTGTTTGTGGTTTGTGGCATACACATCCACATACTTGTCTGGAGGCAGTTGACAATGTGAGAAATGAATGCTTTGACTTAAATAGGAGATGGAAATTTTAGACTGGACTTTGAATCTATGAAAAGGACAAGAAGACAATGAGATCTCTCCAGCATCTGTAACTAGTGTGTAACAGATAAGACATGTTTGTACCTCAAGTTGTGATGGTTTAATAGATGAGTTACTCATGTACTACATCCAGACACCCTTTATGATGGCCTTTGTGTCTTCGACACCTATCATTCCATGAGTAACTTGTCAAGTCATCAGTTCTTGTATTAACAAAATCGTTAGATTGTAAAATCCAAGCATCAGACAATTTATTAAAAGATTTGTCTGCAATACTTTGTCTAGAAAATGTAATTGGTGATCTTTATTTAGTCCTTCGCATGTTTATTAGAATACAGAAGATCCAGGAGTATAATTAATTTGAGCAACAGGGAATAAAATGATCAGTCATTAATTAATTAATTATTATTAGTTATTAATTATTAAAGTCATTCATCTTGTACTTTGAGTTGCTCAGGCTAAATCATGAGATACTTTAAAATACGTTGTTCTTCCATTCTTCAAGTCCAGTATATTGTTAAATTCTCTCTCTCTTTATTTTCCTGAACCCTCTCTACTGTTATCTTCCTGGTCTAAACCACTGATCATCTCCCTGGGATTTCTGAAAGTGATCCTTATCTGCTCTCCTTGTTTTCACTTTTTCTTTCCTATAGCTGTCTTCACAGAGTAGTCAGAGCAATCATGAAAACCTGAGTTGCACTTGTCTGGTCAGAATTCTCCAGTGTCTTTCCATTCCAAAAGAGTTCTTAAAATAGTCTTCACCATCCTACAAGACTTATGAAGCCGCATTCCCATTTCTCTGACAGGACTTCTATCCCTCCCACTCCTTGTGGTGATCTCCTACTCAAATTTTACATGTTCTGAAGACAATAATAGCTAATACTTACTTGGTCGCTACTATGTTAGAATGTTAGACACATTCCAAGCACATTTTCAATACAACTAGTGTGTAGTGGAAGTAAGATTTCACCTCAGGCAAGCGGAGCCCAGAACCTTCACATGCTGACTCCTCACATCACACTGGCACCCACTATGTAGCTCTGGAGATGACGAGTGTGTAAACAGTGTCCTCAGTAATTGAACCTACTTCTATGTCAAATGGAACCAGGTTTATATGGTGGTTCCTCCTCTTCTTCGCAGTGTGGCTTTAGCAAATTACTTTAACTGCCCTGCGCTTCAATTTTCCTTAGCTAAGAAATGAGGATAATAATAGTTTGGTGACAAGATTATTGCAAGGGTTAAATAGAAATAAACATTCTCAGAGAAGTCTTAGACAAAAAATGCTCAATGCATTGTACATTATTATATTTATTGAAGTATTTATTTCCACAGATAATTAATTTTCCTGTTCTTACGACTCTTAGAATGCTTCAAATTTAGACATTTGGTAATCCATGTTAAAATGATTTTTGCTCATATTAAAGATTTGTAGATAATTGAATGCATCCACCACATTGTCAAATTGAAGGTTAAGAAAGAGGAGCGGTGATTTTATATTTAATTCTTCAAAGGATATCCAAGACTTAACACTCCTCACTTTACTCATTGCAGATATTTTTCTCTAAAATAGTAATTTACATTAAAGCTGACAAACATACTCTAACATTTTTTTTCTTGATGCAAATTAAAGGTGACAAGTTATAATCTGGAATAGCAAAGTTTATAATGGAAGCAAATGAACCTTAAATAGGACATTGCAAAGTCAAAGCAGGCTTTTGTTTTTTTTTAAGGGAGAAAAGTGGTTATTGGGTCTGCACAGGAGGCCAGCTTGATTTTTACACCTGAATATTGTGATTAAAACTTAACATTTGTCATGTTAGAGTCAACGATTACTTGCTTACCATTATTAAATACGATCTTTATATGACCCAAATATGATTTTTAGATTTTTAGGTAAAGACACTTTAATATGTATGTTAATTAAATACTACACTTATTTTCAGTCCACATTTACTATAGTAATTAGCTCAAAACAACAGCAAGATTATCTTCATAGGGGTTCTTTCCCTTTGGAATCTCTTGACTACATGTGGGCACTCAGTAATTACTGGTAGATTAATTAGCTGACTCACTGATAATAGTAAAACATTGCTCACATATGTTGCCTTTTTCTCTGTCTCATAATCCACTCAGACATACATGTACCACTATTTGAGCCACTCAGCATATATTCACTTATAACAACTCATTTAATCAATATGAAAGTCTTCAGATATAGACAATATTATCTCAATTTCTCAAATGAAGATACAAAGACAGAGAGAAGTTAGATCACACAGCCAATATGTGACAAAACTTGGAATTGAATCTGGAGAATCATGTACCAGAAACTACATTTCTAAGCAGTAGTCACCCAGGTGTGTTGTTATGTTATATGAAACATCAGGCTTGATAGCCATGGGCAAATATGTCACCCAGTCATCCATTCACATTGTTAGATGTCTGCTGCTATGAACGTTTGGCTCACTGTTTTCTTTCGGTTCTTTCCTTTGTTTTACACAGCCCCCATCTCTATTTCTCATGTGATCTCTTCAGTGGTTTATTTTCTGTATCTCCACTACTTCCCCAAAGTCTTTAAAATGTAAGCTTCCTTTTCATTCTATCATCTGTCTTGATGTTATTTCCTTCATTGTTCTTTTTCAAAGCATCATTAGATAGGATATCTTTATGCAGTTTTCAAATTTTATTTACTAAATATCAGTAAGGGCCTGAGATTCCATTTGCTAAAAAGGGAACACTAGGAAATTGTATTTATGCTACTGATCCTTAAAATATCTCTGCTTGGTATGACTAGTGGTATTCATTTTTGCTTCTGTAAAATAGAGATAATAGAGTATAGAAAGTAAAAGTTATTTTAGTATGGTTAGTTGTATTCTTAAACTAAAACTACTTGTTTTATATTAGGTTCTCCAGAAGGTTTGGGGGTTTCATGGTTCAGAAACAAGGAGCGAGTGACCCAGAAATGCTCTGAGTATCCATAAGGGGTATATTGGAACCTCGAATCAGGCTAGAACATTAAAGAAATACACCAGCCCCAGGGGAAGGGCTAGTGGCTTTTTTTATAGGAGGGTAGGGGTAGTTGCAGGTCATAAGGAATGTAGCAGGCAGAGTGGGTTTTCAGACTGTGGGCATGGTGTTGCTGAAATGTACTTAGAGTCCAGAGAAGTTGTCTATAACTGTTGAGACAAAGAGTCTGTTAAGAAATCCATTAAAATATTAATACAAGACATTAATCAAAATAATATGAGAATTCTTATCAGAAGAGAGTGAAAAAAGGATCTAGGGTCAAAAGACACTACCAGGAAAGACTGAGATAAAAGCCTCCTGAGAATTCTGCCCAAATGCCACAATGGAAACCCCCAGCGCAAAATGACATCAGCCATGCCTTTCTGGGAGTCCTTGTCCTATCACTTTATTATGAAGCAATTGGAAAATATGTCATTATCAGGAATAGAAAATATTAATAAATATTTTTTAAAGTTTCATAAAGAACAGTATCATCTTTGTAAAATATCTACTCCATAATTATCTTTGACTAAAGAATGGGTAAATATAAAGACAAGAGTAGAAACAAAGTCAACTGGCTATTCTGAGTTGACCACATTATCCCTCAATGACCAAAGCACTTTGACCAATAGCTCTTGTTTTCTTTAAGTCAGGCATAATGATGACTAACAGTCTGCTTTTAGGCTTGTTTGTGGAAACTTTTCAAAACTAATTTCATATTGCACATAACTAAATGTCTTCTCTACTACTACACAGTCTTGTGAATCCCCTTCCTGTTTTCTATTTCATTTATCCTTAAAAAGGACTAAAATGGGTTAGATCAATAGAATATTCCTTAGAAATTCTTTCATATAACACAGTATCCCTAAAATAACAAAATAACTCTTTGAAAAATCCCTACTCTTGATAAACTGTTTTATTTAGGGGATGATGATTGATCATTCAAGTGAATATATTGCTCAAATTAAGTGAAAATATATAGAGAATGAAGTATTAGCTTAGTCCATGTTGTGCTTAGAATATTTTGATTAAGAACGTATGCAGTATGTAATTTGAATGAATTCTTCATTCATTTGGTTCAAACAGAGTAAAACTGAATATAGGTGGGTTCAGTTTGTGTAGTTGGTATAGTAATTTTTGCAGTTTTAGTTTTTGATCTGTAATTTTATCCTGCTTCATTCATTGGAACTGAACAGAATGCTTTTGTTGGAATTTCATCTTCTTAATCTTTCCTTTTCTTCACTTCTTATGATTTGGGATATATTCATTTGCTAGTTTCCCAGTATGTATATGAAAAGTTTTAAGAGAAATTGATTTTCCATAATAGCATTGCTGTGCAAAGTTGGTGTTTTGTTTTGTTTTGTTTTTTCTGTTTTACTCATTGCAGATCAGCTGAAGAAGCAAATGTTTGGTGTCACTGGTTTTTGAAAAAATAATTCTCACTTAAAGAAATGCTTTATTTTAGAATAGCAGATGTAATAAGATATTTAACTCTTTCTATCACATCTCTGTTAATGATTATTTTTATTTATGAAAGTTTACATTTCAAGATGCATTGCTTTGTATAATTTTGTTTTTTCTTATGTAGCCAAATACAGATTTAGTGAATCACATTAAACTGATTAATTCTGACAGAGAGACATATTAGTTTCTTTCTCTGTTCCTGTTCCTTAAGGAAAGTCTCCCAGAACTGTTTTTAATTCTATAAATTTATGAATTCATTGAAACTAAGTGCATGTAAGAACTTCTAGTTTATTGCAGCATACCAAAAAACAAAAATTAGCATAATTCAAGAAAAATATCTGATTCTTATTTTTTTATGCCAAAAATCAAAGTTCTTTTAAAATTAGGGCAACAATTTACTAGATTTTTAAAAAAAATGAAAAAAAACCCAGAAATATAAATATAAATATATATCACTTATATATTGTTCATTTTTATTTTCTCTACATTCATGTATATATGTGTGTGTGTGTGTGTACTCATACATTTTAAAAGATATATATTAAATTTTGTGCTTCTTCAGCAACAAAGTGGCATGCTAACATTAGCACGATGACATATTCATGAGTCCTCAATGACAAAATCATGGAATTTACATCTTTTTCCCATCCATGTTGCAAAAATTGCTGTCTTGAAATATATTAGCTTGACTTAAACATGATATATCACCTGTATATTAGTTCATATTCCTCCCATAAACACGTCTCCCGAATCCTTGTCAGAATATAGTAATATTTGGTAGCAAGAACTCACATAGGTCAGTAAGCTTGAGTTCTAGACATTTTCACAGCAAGACAAATATTGAAATGATACTTCTGTTTAGATGTTAAAATTAAATCACCAAGAATATAATATTCTTATGACAAAGGATTTGTGCTGAACATAATCATCACTTTATTTTTTGAACATTGGGGTAAATATGTTACTTATGGATCTGATTTGATTATCAGGGGCTATCAAGATAGCTTCTACTTCTTCATGTAACAGTGGTAAGACAATTACAATCTTGTTTTACAAGCATATTAGGGAGACACTATTCTGGATTAAGAATCACATGATGATTGCTGGATCATGGGAACAAGACTATGGATTTTTTCTCAACTCAAGTGGTTACCACACTATCTCTCAGAAATGAATGCAGTGATTGAGACATGGTGTCTACTTGTTTTGAAAAGGATTCAGAGTGCCTTTGAATATCCAAAGGACTTTGTTGATATTGTTGAGTTAAGGAATAAAGTGGTGTCTATCATTGTATTAAAGTCAAGTTTCTGTATAAGTGTGTATTTGCATGTTGAGTAGTCAAAGACTGGACCATAATTGTTATAAACTATTGTCTTTCAGATTCAAATCCACACTTCTCTGCTCTGCTCTTTTTGATATTGAAGTTGGACTCATTTACGCTTTCCCCATAAGAGGCACTAGAGAAAAGGCTAGATGAGTAGAAAAAGACTTGCTCATTTCCGTTGGCTTCCAATTCCAGGCAGGTGATAGCTCTTCAACGTGGCAGTGACAACTGATTCCACAAGTAGCAGCTGACTGCAGTTTGCAGTTTTTCCTGCTATTAAAACCAGTCTCAGAAAATTTAACACCAGACAGACCATGCCTCGTCCTCAGAAGATTTGAGTCCCAGTTTTGTGGGATTTCTCCTTCAAGCTCTTAAACACCAGTACTAGCCATTGAGAAACGCTCTCCCCTCTGAGATCTGTGTTGAAAATCCACAGGCTTTCCTTCAAACCTCTCGACTTTAATGATTTCAACCTCTTCCTTTTGTTTCCTCAGCCTAGGTTTAAACTAGAAAGTGTCCCTTTTTGCCTTTTTAATTTTCTAATAGCCAGTTAACAATTATGTTTAAATATTTCTATTAAAATAAATGATGCAGTTTCTAGTCCCTTCCTGACTTTTATAGTAATTGAAGATAAATAAATGTATGGTTTCACTCACAATAGCTATATTAAAGATGAGATGGGGGCGGAGACAAATCCAAGGGAAGAGAGGACAATTTGCCTATGAGATTAGCAGTTGAGGTAAGAAGTGAAAGAATATAGGAACATCTGAGAAAAAGGGAATCAGAGTAATCAGTGGAGCCATGTAGCAGAATGCAAAACCAGATTAAAAACACTGTTTTCTGAGTCTCTCTATTTTTGATGACTTTCATCGCAATGTGGTGGGGCTGTTTGGTTTGAAAGCTAAGCATTAGGAATTCGTCACTTTTGTTTGGTTGTCCTCAGTGTATAGTCTGGGATAGGGAGCAGCAGACATTCAGTGAAAAGGAAGACAGAGGCAGCAAGAATGACAGTGCTCATGTGAAATCAGACCATTCACTTGGGTGCCTGATGAAGGGACTAGGCCTAAGCGTCAGTATGCTACTTTGTTACAAGTCCATGGAAGATTATACTTCAAGCTTCATTGCCTGGCACTCTGAAGTGAATTCTTTTAAATGCCCCAATATTCCCATTCCACACAGTGCTCAGTGTTCTCTCATGGGAGGAATGAATATTTATTTGCTCATCCATTCCCAAATCCTAGGGAGACCAAAAAGAGCTACTACCCTTTTAATTACTAATCTCAAAACTCAAGTTTCAACATTCAAGTTGGAGTTTTAGGATTTTATAACACAGTGAAACATACTCTGGCAGACTTGAAAAGCACTTAACCTCTGTACAGCAGCACTCCCAGCTGCAAACTGGGAATAATCATTTCACTCTTTTTTTGGCAAATCATAACTGAACTTCACCAATGAATGAATTTATTAATTTAAAGTGCAAAGTAGACTAATTGCCATTATCTGAACTGCTAATGATGTACTTTGCTGTATAATAAAGGAGTGATATAAACAAGGATATAATTTTAATTTATATTGCAAGCAGTAAGATTAAGATCATAATATATTCAGGCGTGACCTGGTGGAGTAGCAGTTAGGTCAATTGCCTCTGATGGAGTAAGTTAAATACACTGAGTTCAAGTCCTGAGTCTCGGGGCGAACAATCAGTGTGAACAACTAAATTAAATAGAATAAAATGCTTCTTCCTCCTCTCTCTTCCTGCCTGCCTGCCTACTTGGCTTCATTCCTTCTTGTACTTTTCTTTTATATATATACATATATATAATTTTATAGAATCTATAATATTTTTATGAATGGTGACCTTTTTGGATCTTGGGACTTCAGAATTCCTTTGAGTTGAATTGGATTCAAGTCTCTATCTCAGTAATCAAATATCTACATAGTCTATCATTTTTGATTCTGTAATTTCTAAAATGAACGTTTTGTGCTAAAATTTTCATCCTTGTTATTTCCATTTATCTCCACAACAGTAGGGCAAGAGGATAATTATTGATTATATTTTTATTTGCCCATAAATAGACACTGAATTATAATTCCGTTACAACTCAAGCTCATGCTACTTCTATTACACAAACTGCTTCCTCAAATATATAATAACTTCCTCTTGTGTTTGAGAGAATATGGAGGGAATTGAAAATGGGAAACTGATATAATACAGATGACCAAACTGACCCTGTTCTGCATTTGTGGGTCCCAGGACAGTTTGTACGCTAATATCGTACGACTGCACCTGAACTTAGTTTGATGTGTCCATAAGCATGGTCTTAATGTCACTGCCACTAACAAAAGGTAACTTAGTCCCTTGATGACATGCAATTCTATCCCAGTCACGTTTGCATATTAATCTGGAGTCTAGAAGACACTAAATTTTGATACAGGATTGAACAACAGGATAGATATACTTGTATTAATTTTTATGTATGTGATGTGTGTGTGTGTATATATATAATATATAATATATATAATAATTATATATATATAATGTTAAGATCCAGCTGTACAGATGTAGTGAGGAAACTTTTTAAATCATGATTTCTTTTAGAAGATCTAGAAAAATACTGCTATGTATGTGACCAGAGGATCCATGAAAATTACCCCTTCCTTCAGAGGAAGTCTGGGAGGAGGAAGACTCCCTAATAAAGAGACTCATCAGATTGTACAAATAATTGTCTCAACTTCACCTTTCCTGTGCTGCTCTGGAGCTCAGTTTGGGTTATTTGGACTTGAGAGATTGAGTTTCTCTCCATTAAAATACGGAAGGAATTTTAATTTTTAAAGGAAAGGTGAAGGCAGAAATGAAGGTGGGTAGGCAAGCAGGCTAGAAATAAGAGAAGGAAGAAGCATTTTATTTTATTTTTATTTAATTTTTCATACTTGTTGTTTATTCTGGACTCTGGATGCAAACCTGGGTCCTTGGGATGTACATGGACTGCACTCTTTTGGAGATAGCTGACCTAGCCACTACACCAGGATATCCAGAAAGGAATATTTTTAATTGCTTTTGCTGTCATGTCTGTTGGTGGTTGTTCTAAGAGGGAAGAACAGAAAGTAGAGCTTGAGAGTGACTGAGTACCATAGCAGAGAAGTTAAAGATTTTTAAAGAGCACGGTATCACTTCTCAGTTTTAGTTTTTTGCATTTATGTAATGTGCATTCCCTCTATCTCCCCAGACATTTTGGAAAATCTGATACATGCAGAAAAGCATGAACATTTTGATGGAGAATGTATAGAAATTTAGAAGTGATGCTCTTTCATTCTTAAGAAGAACAACAAACAAATCAACATTTACAGAACAGAAGCACAGCTACCATAACTGGATATATGAATAAACGGTGAAAAAGAAGGGAATGACACCTGAATTCACAGAGATCTTAAAATAAAGCATTCTGTTTTCCACAGGGCAGGGAAGGAGAGTTTTGTTAATCCTATACAGATGTTAAGGAGAAAATAGGACTTCACTTGCCATCAGGATCATGCATGCAGTTACTTAATAAATACTGAGTGATGATAATGTTACAGCCATTAAACACGTGATATGCTCTAGGTGTGGTTGTAAATATTCTTTACATTAATTAATTTAACTGACACAACAACCCTTTAAAATAAATATTCCTATTATCTTAATTTTGCAGATGACAATATCAGAAAAATAATATTACATAATTTTTAAAAGGTTGCGTAATTTGAGTAGCTTAAAGATTTTAAGTGGCGGGGCTTAGATGTGAACCCTAGCAGTGTGATTTAAATGAAGATGATTCAGATAAATGCAAAAAAGTAGATCTGTAAATGTGTCAACAAATATAAGTATATGATTACTACTTTATCTTCATAAAATATCCATCAGGGAACAAATAGGTGTGAAAGAAAATGGTTACAGGTGTATTTTCAACCCTATGAGCATAACTTTCAGAAAAGTGTTACTTTAATCTGGACTGTTCTCAATTGCATGGAGAGGATTTAGAGAAGCTTCATGGGTAAGTTACTGACATGAACTGACACAAAGTAGTTGTACCTCCTAAGTCTGTGTAGTGGTGGCACAGCAATTAGTGGGAGGCCCTTAGAAGGAGGTCCACCTTGAAGAACAAGATTTGAGGCAAAAGAGATCCATGCCCTTTTCAGTATGAGAGTCTCTGTCCCTTACCATTTCAGCAGGCCTGTATTTAATTATATTTAAGAGAATCATTAGATATCCTCTTCTTAGGACATCAGGGTTACAGAGTTTCATTGTTATTCTTGAGGCCGAAGAAATTTAGAGAAAAGAAAAATGAATTAGGACTCATGTATACTATGGCATCTATACTTCTTTGGCAGTGACTGAGACTCTAAATGTCTGTTTTGTTGCTGTGGCATCCTTTCTGAGCCATTCAATGACAATCTGTGATTGTAATTTGCGATCACTGACATAATCCATTGGTGTGAATTAAACACTGCATACGTATCTTTTGGTTTTTCATATAGGGTGATTGGGTGATGCCAGTGAACCAAATAAATGAACAACCTCCTTGAGCATCATGCACTTGGAAACATCAAACTGATTCTACAGCCTATATTCCTTCCACTCTCAACACTCACAAATTCTTTGACACACAAACTTCTTATTTTACCACATGACTTGGTAAAACCTTTGTGTATGTTTTACTCATTTACTACTTTCTTTAAATTCATCTTTGAAAATAATTATTAGTATGCAATTCTAATTATAGAATTTTCTATATCTTGAGTTAAATAATTTATGTTCACTTATTAGTTCTAATTTTGTCTTTTGAAGCAATATGGCAGAGGTTTTCCTTTTTCATAAGAAAATATTTGGAATGGTTGCATGCTTAAAGTCAGGTGTCTTTTCTGTAGCTAAAATACACAGCTATTTCAATTATTTTCTCTTTGACATAATTTATTAGAACATCAACCATCTTAGCTAACTTATACTGGACATACGGCAATTCTTTGACCCTGTTCTTCATATGTAAAGTTCATTAAAGTATATATAACCTCGAGGCAAGAACAACTGACTGAAGTTCTGCGTGGATAGGATTATCAACAAATCTTTGATATTAATATTGAGTTTATTAACATAGCCTAAGGATTTATGAATTTTTTTTCTCTGTTTTGTTTTATTTCTAAGAAGTTGCTGGCAGAAATGAAGGTGAGCAGAGGCAGGAAGGGAGGGGAAGAGGAAGCATTTTATGTGTTCTGTTTAGTTGTTTGCCTTAACTGCTGCTGCTGGGCTAGGGATGTGAACTCAGGATTTCGGGGCATATGTGGACTGTGCCAGCTGGAGGTGGCAGATCCAGCTGCTTCTCCACCAGGGCTCAATTATCTCTTTTTAAATAAGCTAATCACATTATTGACTGATACAGAAATTCTTTTTCAAGAAAACTAAATTCTTTTTATGTGAGATTTTACTGCAAAGTCAGCATTGTTAATTCTTTATTGTGAATACATTTTTAAACATAGTTGATTGTTTTAATATTGACTCTTCCTAAATTCCACTGGTTGATTTTAACCCATTGTTCTAGATTGAAGCAATACCTGAGAGTTGTGAAAAACCAATTTGCATGAGATAATTTTCACATTGGAAGTCCGGTGCAACAAGATATCTTTAACATCTCACTAAAATTGTGAGTGTTCATCAAAGACAACAAAAATGCCTTACTTTATTATTAAAAACCAACTCTGCTTTATACCAGCTATGACAAAGGACTAAAAATCAAGTAATCACAGGATTCTTAGGGAGATAGACATTGAGGCCTGAGTACTATTAGATTAGAGAAAATCAGATAAAATTTTGAGTTTTAAATTTGCCTTAAAGTGTTAAAAAAAAGTCTATGGAATTTTAAGGTGACAAACTAGTATTAGAGTTCTTTGTGATAATAGAATCAGTACTCTTCAGAGGATAAATAGAATTTAAGTCTGAATAACTCCACCAACACTGTCCAGTACACAGCAAGAAATTCCAAAGACGTGTGCTATATGTGCATATATCTGCATATGTATATAAATTGTCATGAAAAAAAAAAGCAAACATTAGAAGCAGAACATGACATGCTACATATTTGGAATTAGTGGGCAAATAATCTAAAGGCAAGTATGTAGAAATACTTTTTAAAAAGATCTTAATAATTATACAAATAAAAAATTTTAACAGTGAAAAAGAGAAAATAAAAAAGAACCAAAAAGAAACTATAGTTGGCAAGTATATGTCTGAAGTGAAAATTTTTTGACAATGTTTGACATCAGATTGACGAAAAAACTAAAGTGCCAGTGAGCTTGAAGATAACAGAAAAATTCAATCTGAAGAACAAAGAGAAAAATATTAAATAAAATGGACAAGATCTTGAGTAATATAATATATGGAAAAATATTAAATTTTTAAAAAGATTAGTGTCAGAAAAGTTCCCCAAATTTGACAAAAAATATGAATTTATATATTAAAGAAGCTGAGTGACATTATCAAGTAGAAAAAGTATCAAGACTATCATATTTAGGAAATTCATATTCAAACTGCTGAAAAGTTATGAAAAAGATAAAGAGAAATATCTTGATGTTAAAATAGTTGAGGAACAGTGCACACTACATACATATGAAAGGAAGAATTACTACTCATATCTCATCAGAAACAATGGAGGCCAGAAAACAGCATAATGGATTTGTTAATGTGCTGTAAGAAGAAAAATCATATCTTGTAAATCTAATACAGTGAAATTATATTGAAAATAGGGAAAAACTTGCAACTTACTTAAAATGTAGATAAATAAAATGGATGGATGAATTGATAGAATTATGGATAGCTGAATAGACTAAAATAAGTATAATATGTTAATTGAATAATATAATTGACTAGTGGTTAGAATTCTTTAAACTCTTCTGTTTGAAATTGTTTTATAATGAAATATTGAAAAAGCATAAAAGCATAAAGGTAGTATAGCAACATTTTAAAAGAAAAAAGTTTAATTTCTGCAATATAAGAAATACTAAAAGATATTCTTCAACTGAAGGGTAACCATACTAGATGTAAATTTAAGAATAAATAAAAGTGAATATGACTACAAATAGTTAATACATGAATAAATATAAATAATATCATTTGTAATTTTGTCTTTATAATAAAAATCAGTATTTTGAAGTATAATAGTAACAATTTAAGAAGGGGTTTAGAATGTATGCAAAAATGAATATATGAGAATCATTGCATTGAAATGTAAGATAAATCCATTTTGTGAGTTGAAACTTAGTAGGTATTAAAAATACAAAGAAAAATTTGAAATGTGAAGCATCTGTTGGGAAGTGAAAATCATATAGGATTAAGTGTGACTTGTGAAGTTGTAATATATTGAGCCTAAATAAATTCTTACAAGTATGCATATTTTTAACCAAGGACCAGTCAT
Organism: Solenodon paradoxus; assembly: GCA_004363575.1. Classification (NCBI taxonomy): domain Eukaryota; kingdom Metazoa; phylum Chordata; class Mammalia; order Eulipotyphla; family Solenodontidae; genus Solenodon; species Solenodon paradoxus. The sequence goes on from RJWH01006279.1 coordinate 38,564, forward strand.
TATAAAGAGGTATTGTTAAGAATCTTATGCTAAAAATAAATTGGGATACTAAAAAATTCAATTAAACTCCTACATGCAATAAAGAAATATCAGACAAACAAATAATAAGGGACAAATAGAAAACAAATAGCAAGATATTAGGTTGAAGTCCAACCACAATATTAAATATGTTATGCTTATTAGGGATAAACACTCCAATTAAAGCATAGATTTTATCTGATTAAAATAAAAGCAAGACCCAAATATATCGTATCTATAAAAACTATACTAGGAATATAAAAATGCAAATGTTAAGTAAAAGAATGGCAAAAAGTGCAGAATGTAAAGATTAATTACAAAGAAATTAACAAATTTACATTAACATTAGAAAAGTAGACTTTAAGAAGAAAATTTTATCAGAGATAAGGAAAGAGTTTTAAATGATGAAAGGGGTGATTGCCAAAAAGATCATACAGTTCTAATTATTTATGCACTGAAAAACAACTGTCTTATATTTATGAAACACAAATTAATGGATCTAATAGGAGAAATACAAAAACTCACAGACATAGTTGGAGATATTAACATCCTTCATCTCCTGATAGACGAAAAATAAATAAGTAAATGAAAAAAAAAATCAGAAAAGATGTAAAAGGTATGAAATATAGATCTGTATTGACATTTATAGAAAATTAATATTACAAAAAATACTTGCAGAATACTCATTCTTTTCAAGTGAGCATAGAATGGTTAACAAAGTAGGTCATGTTTTGTGCCATTAAATATGTCGCAATAAACTTGAGAAGATTTAGGTCTTCTGAGTATATATTGAGATCACAATGGAGTAAAATTAAAACTCAGAAATACATTTAATTTAATTTGGAAATTAAATATTGGTCTCTTAAATAACATATGCACCAAATAAGATCTTAAAATTGAAATAGCAAATATTGTGAGATGAATCATAAGGATCACAATGTATCAAAATGTATGGTACATAGAAAAAGCAGTTCTTAGAGGAAAGCCAACAGCTTTAAATAACCATATTAGAATGGAAAATGTTCCAAATGACCGATACAAATTTCTAATTTAAACATCTAAAGGTTGTGCTTGATAATGGAAGATTGTGGACTTCTAAAATCTCTCACCTTATCCAAAAGATCTCACAACAAGAAAATTGACAAAAATTGCTTAAATTAATTTTTTCAGAACTTTGGAAATTAAATTTTGAATCATCAACCAGGGAGTGCTTTTCAAGGAAAAAAAAAAAAGATCTGAATCTTGATAAGAACAGAGAGCTTTGTGTTGTTTCAACTTGCCTTGCTCCCATCTTTCCCTCCCCAGGACAGTAGTAGGTTTAAAAATCAATAGATTGCCACAATGACAACCAATAACCTAACAGCCAATACAGGGTGGCTCAAGGGCAGATCAAGATTGGAGTATATTCAATACCCCTTTCTTAGTTAATAAAACCTTGTCTGTCTGGTAGTTCCTTGGTAAAAATAACTCTCCAGCCTACCTATTTGACCTGACATGGACTCATTCATGGAAAGACTACTTCTCTGGAGGCAATTTTGAGAAATTTTTTTAACATTTCATCTGCCAGGGGCAGTGGGTGACATACTTAGGAAACTCCAGAAAAGATCTTTAACTAGTATATAGGCTGATATTAAGATTCTACACAAGCAGGAAATGAAGGCTAGTGTGGAATTGTAAATCACCTGGTTGAATGTTACAGGAGTATAAACATGAGCATAAAATCCCTCAGCAAAGCCTGAGAGATTTATTCTAGACTGGACACCAGCCATTTAAGTTCATTATTAAATGATCATTGATCTAACTGAATAGAGATATCAATGGCTTGACACAACAAAAAGTTACAAACTTGTGTTTAAAATGCTAAAGTATAGCTGAGAATAATGTCTTACTAAATAGAAAATACTAATAAAGAATATTAATTATTTTTAATAAATCAAAAAGTATTTTTCAGTTTGAGTCTATAAAATAATAAATCACTAGAGAGGCTAGAGATTTGAGCAAGTAGTAGAAGGAATCACGAATTTAGCATGAGTCAGCTGAGATTATCTAGTCTGAGGAATAGAAATTTTTTTTGAAAAAGGAAAATAATTAAAAGACTCTCAAAGACCACCTATAAAACACTATGAAGTGTACCAATATATTCACAATATCAATCCAAGAAGTGGAGAAATAAAAAAGCAAGAAGAGTATTTGAAAATATCAAAATAATTTCCCAATTTTGATGAAAAAATTAATAAGCACATCCAACAAGTTTAATAAATTTCAAATAGAACAAAAAAGAGCTCTAAACCTAGGTATATAAATTGTCAAAAAAAGAAACAAAAACAGAAACACACTATTACACCAAGAAGAAACATCTCATCATACAGAAATAATATTAATAACTGATTTCTCATTAGAAACCATTGAGGCCGGAAGTCAGTCAGATGATACATTCTAAGTGATGAAAAAATGTCCATGAAGAATTCTATTTCAGCAAAAATTATTCTTCAAAATTGAAGGAGAAATTACCACATTACCAGTTTAATAACAATTAAAAGAACTCATGCTAGCAACCTTCCTTATACAAAACACTAAGGGTAGTTCCTTTAACTGAAATAAAAGGATACCAGAGAGTAAATCAAATCAGCATGAAGATACAAAGAGTACTAGCTAAAGAAATTGCATGGGTGGATATGAAAAAGTGTAAATGAATCTTTCATTTGTAAATCTTATTTTTTACTTGATTTTTAAGTAAACTAGATAAAGTGGTGCTTAAATCATCATTGAATGACAGAAAATATGAAGATCTAATTTGTATGGCAATAAAAGCCAAGAAAAAAGAGAATATGAAGTTTATATATATATATATGTATTCATACAAAGATTTTGCATATTAATAAAATTAGATTAATGTTGATCTAAATTATGTTGTCATAAAGATGGTAATTAAAACTTAGGGCCACCACTAAGAAGATAAATTTAAAGTATAGTTTAAAGTATAGTAAAAGAAACAGGGAATTGAAATGACATACTGAAAAATAAAAGAGGACAGTAATGGAAGAATAGAAGGAGATATGTAGAAATCAAATTGCAGATATATATCCTAGATATTATCCATTGATAATTGCATTACATGCAAATGCATTATACATTACATGCAAATACATTCCAATCCAAAAGCAAAGACTGACTAACTTTCTAAAAACTTTGTATCATCTCACTACATTCTATGTATAGGAAACACGCTTTTTTTTTAAAGGAAAGGTAGAGGCATGAAGGTGGGTAGGTAGGCAGGCAGAAAGAGAGAAGAGGAAGAAACATTTACCCATTTTATTTAGTTGTTAATCTTATTTGCTTCCCCTTACCCAGGTGTGAACCAGGGTCCTTGGGATTCATGCAAACCAGATTGGTCAGAATCTGAGGATTTAACAGATAGATGATCAGGAAACACATTTTAGAGTCAAGGCTATAAATAGATTTAAAGGATGGGAAAGATATCTTGGGTAAATAGTAACCAAGAGAGAGTTAGAGTGGCCAAACTAGTAACAGAGAAAATTTATACTAGAGGCAAAGAAAATTTTAATTATATTAAGTTCCATGTATTAAAATGCTATTAAGCATAAACACATATTTACTTAACAATAAAATCCCAAACTACATGAAGCAGAATGAAAATTATGAAGGAAGAAATAGACAATTCAGTAATAATAGGTGGATGTTTCAATGCCACACATCTAGTGAGTGATAAAAAATTCAGGCACAAGATCAACAAGGAATAAAAGTCCTGAACAACTCTATGAAGTAATAGACTTAACAGACACTTAGAGAATATATCACTCATCAATAGTAAAGTATACATAATATTCAAATACCCATGGAATACTAAATAGGACAAACCATGTTAGAGCATAAAACAAGTCTTAATAAATTTAAACGGATTTAAATAATATTTTTTTCCTCAAACTACAATGGAATAAAATTGGAAATCAATAATAGACGAAAACCTGGGAAACTTACAACTATGCAGAAATTAAATAATATCACCAAATAGTCAATGGATCAAAAAAATAACACAAGGAAATTATAAAATTATTTGAAATACATGAAATATCAAAAATAAGTTAGAGAATGCAGATAAACAATGCTTAGAGGGAAATTTATAGCATATATTTCTTATGTTAAGAAAAGAAAGATCTCAAATCCATAAACTAGCCTTCTACTGGAAGGTTGAGATACTGGAAAAAGAAGAGCAAATTAAACATAATGAAAACAGAAGGAAGAGTGTAATAAATATTTGCATGGAAATTAATGTAATCAAGATTAGAAAAGCAACAGAGAAAATCAATACAACCAAAAGTTTGGTTTGGGGCAAGATCAGCAAATTTGTTGAACTTTTTCCTAGATTGACCAAAAATAAAAGGAAAAATGCAAATTCTTCAATCAGAAATAAAGGGAGGGGCATTACTATTTATTTTACAGAAATAAGATAGATTAAAAATAGTGTGAACAACTCTCTGCTAATAAATTATATTGCTTAAATTATTTGGACACATTTCTAAAACATATTAATTAAACGAACTAATCTGAGAAAAACATAAAAATTCAGTAGACTTCTACCATGACAAAAAATAGAAATATTAATCAAAAAACTTTAATAAATGGAAAATACAGGCTCAGACTACTTACTAGATAATTCTAAGAAACAAAAAATTAAACCAATTCTTCACAAGCTTTTCCACAAAATGAAAGAGTGCTGGGGGTGGTGGGGGTGAAGGCAGCATTTTCCACCTGATTCTATGAGGCCAGTATTATCCTGATACCAAAATCAGACAACACAACTAGAAAAGAAAGCTATCACTTAGAGTTGTGAAAATCTTCTGCAAAATAGCAAACTGACTCCAGCAACATATAAAAAAGATTACACAAAATGACCAAGTGAGATTTTGTTTAAGAATGTGAAGAACATGTGAAAATAAATTAATGTATTACATTTTATTAGTAGTATAAAGGACAAAATCCACAACATCTCAGTCATTTAAAAATAAGCAGTTGACAAAATCCAACATGTTCTCATGATGAAAGCACATTTTATAGACTAGAAATGGTATTGCAAATAATTCATTAGTGTCTTTATTCAATAAATCTTTCATAGATTGTCTGCTTCTATGGGATACTATGTGGGGTGTGGAGCTCAATTTCCAAGAGTTCACCTCCTAGCAAGGAAGACATATGTAAGCAGACAAATTTCAACATAAAATTTAAGGTGTTAAAACAATGCTATGGCTAATATGTCAGCAGCTTCTATGGGCACAAAAGAATGAATTCTACTTGGGGGAAAGACTGAAAAAGCTTCCCAAAGAGTATGTGACCAGAATCTTGAGATGAGTCAGTTTTCTAGGTACGAGGGAACAAAAGAGCTCAAAGGCTTTACAGAGTAGAGTGTGGACAAGATATTTGGCCATACAAAGCCAAGATGTGTTGCAGAGAATTAAAGTTCAAGGTAGTTGGTACATAAAATACATAGGGAATAGAGGGAAATGAGGAAGAAGAAGGAAGGTAAATTCAAACATGAAAGACTTTGAAGGTTGCTTTTTTAAGTAAATCAAACATATAAAGATACCTATTTTTGCTGTGTAATAGGTAAAACTGTGAATTAATACCCTATAATGTACCTGATTACTATGTATCTCCATTTCCTTGAGGCTATTTCTAGATCTTAGTTATATTGTGTGAAATCAAACCCAGGAAATAATTTCATTGTTAGATTAAAAAGTTAAATATGAGATTGACAGTTTTTTTAAGATATCAAAAAAGGGGAAATGCATAAACTCAAAATATTACTATGTATCTCTTTACTTTAAATTTCATGAAAAATATGGTACGTGAAAAGCTATGAACATGCATAAAAATATGTGGTGTATATTATCATTATTTTATTATGTATTCAGTACTTTTGTACCAGGTATCTTGAGGTCAAGAATCTAATGCTTTACCAATGAATGAATTCCATTTCCTCCAACTTTTCATAAATATAACTGAGATAACATGAAATATAGGAACAGAGTTAAAGCTAGTCAGAAATGTTTTGCAATAATTCAGAAGAGACAACACAAACTGAACAGAATTTATTTGAGCCTGTTCTAACCTTTGGATCATATCCTCCCAGAGGAGGTAAGAAATCCAGCTATCAGTGCTCACTGAAAATACTGACTATACTCTCCAATAACTGCTGTGTTAAAAATTATTTTCTGTGTGTAGTATACACAGTCAGAACATTTCAAGTCAGATGTAGTGAACAGAGGCCAGACATTTCAACACTTTTAAAAGTTTTTTTATGGAATATGCTAAATGCTAAAATAACTGTAGTATTTTGCTTTTTACCAGTTATTGCATTCAATGATTAATCCAGAATTGTTGATTTCTCTCTTTTCCTGTCTTCATATTCCATATAAATCTCACAATATACTGCTAGGTGATTTAAAATACTATTTAAATGAAATCTTTTTAAAAGGCCTTATTAGGAACTGACTCAGATATTTAAGGGAAGGTTTCCCTACCTGAAGCCAAAGACATCTATTTAACTGCTGTGGTCTCTAGGTCGTACCTATTGACTGATTTACTGTCACAGATAATCCAGAGCTCGGCCAGAAGCCATTTCAGTTTAAGGGCATGTGGTTTGGCAGGCAGCAATGCTTGCAATAATGTAATAAAACAGAAAGAAATCCATACCTGAATGTGAAAGGAAAGAATCTATTTTGCCAGAGGCAGGTGAAATGGGTCTGTGTGATTTAGTGGTGGGTCAGAGCAAAACCATATAAAATAATCCACCATGACTTGTATTTCTGAAAATGACCCGCATGCTTCAGAGTTCCTAAATGCTGTGTCCTATTGGAATGGAAAGGGTGGGGCAAGATGCAAGTTTTATTTGTCTTCTCAGGCCATTGGTTTACAATGGTGCTATTCCCACTTATGGTTGTACTGGGTAAAATTCTTCTAGTTCTAATGATGAGAAAACCATGTAAGCTCACTCAAATCACCTACTATCAGAGGCCAAGAGAAGAAATCGAGAAGACTTCAGATGAGCTGGAACTGAAACAGAAGCTGCTCCCTATCTCATTGGACTGCCTGCCTTGCTTCTCCCTGCTCTCTCTAACAAGTTGCTTCTATTCTCTTTCAGCACCCTAGCTTCCTCTGCTTGCACGTGACCCCAAATCACTGTGTCTCATATCTTGTGATTTTTTTTGGATCATATCCTTTATGCTCTAAGTGTCATTGCTAAGTGAGTCTCTCAAACTCTCATTTCCAACTTTGAAGAAAAAGAATCTGATTGGACCAGTGTATCTACTTTGGTCAACATCTTTGCACCAGGGCTCTTGTCAGCCTTTGAATTGGTACCTCAAGAGCGGTTTGAGTAGGGACACTCATCATGTGGTCAACTACTGCTCCTGCAATGTGAACATGGACAGGAAAGGCAATAGTGGACATGTCTGATGTGATAATGGCTTCTACCTTTATTAAGATGAATGTCTTATTTCATTAAAAAATGTTGAGTGCCTGCTATCTGCCACTGTACTAAATACTCTGCTAGCTTCTGGAGGTACAGCAGCCAGGAAGATGGTAAATCTATGCTCTACTCTTTTATCTGTGTTGGCCATGTTATACTCTAATCTCCCTTAGACCCACTCAAAGAAGTTCATTCATTGTGTCCTTCATGTGGCCTCTACAGTACCACCTATGAGTCTTCTTGATATTCTATAAAAGATCATTGATTATAATAATGCACAATGCCCTTTGTTTCCATTATTCCAAAAGTTGTATAATAACCTCTTCCACAAAATTCGCTTCATGTTCCCCATGTCAAAACCTCTTCCAATTTTCCCTTGTCCCTCATTTACTTTCCCATGTGTGCCACACTAATATAATCTTTTTCTCCCTATCTCATCATGGCCATCACCTAATTAAGGTATTATTTTGTTGAAAGAATTGAGACCACACCATCCTCTGTAAGTACATACTTGGCTTAAATTAACTTTTGTAACCCAGACTTGAAGAAGAAGACTTTCTAATTTATAGAGATGCATTTACAGTACAGAAACTCTGACAAGACATTCTCTGTCAAGCAAGAGACTGGCTCCATAAACCAATTGTTTGATGATTCACCGAGCTGGAAAAAATCCAGGTACACTATTGTTTCTTCCTGTAGGTACTTTAGCAAACAGAGTGAATAGCCCACTAGAGAAAAGTTGTCACTGTCACTGATTCATCAACACTTTTCCCAGCCATCACAGTACCTGTGCCATCTGTGTGTAGCACTTTACAAAAAAAAAAAAAAAGCTCTTTACGACTGCCATACAAATCAGGGGCATTAGCAAGGTCACACAGAGGGGAATTTCAGGACCCTGAGAAGATGTTCTCCTGCCTGGCAGTAAGCAATAACAAAATTCTACACAAGTTCTGCGTCCTGCGTCCCAGGCCACTCCACCCCAGCCTGGAGCTGCTGTGGGTCCAGTGGGAAATGTGTATTATGCCTGGGTTAATTTGCTGATTAATCTCTAGTCAGTGGTTTGTGCTTTCCCCAGATGGCCAATTAAAATTTACAACTGGCAGAACAGTGTCCCGTTGGCAGGCGGCTGAAGGGCTAAAGCTAGAGGCAGCGACAGAAGGCCTGGGCCGGTTTAGCCTTGTTTTCCCCTCCCCGTTTCTTTATTTCTCTCTCTTGCTCTTTTTAAAGCTGCTGGATTTATTCAGAGGAAAGTGTAAGCCGGGCTTCTGCGGTTAAGTGTGAGATATGTAGGGTAGTTTACAACTCTGCTGCTATTTACTCTCGAACACTCTCAGGGCCGCTCTAGTATTCCAGGCATCAACGGTTTTACCCACAGCAAATATAGCTGACAAAATCAGCCAGCGGGCACAACTGATTTAACAGCTTCTGAAATGTAATAGCCTTTTTTTTCCCCCTGATTTGCAGTCCCCATGGATTGATGGTCTAATATCATTCACTTCCTCACAAATATATAAAACATTTACAGTTGTTTGCGTAAATCAAAGGCAAAGTGCTATCTATGAAGCTGATAATAAGTAATGCTGTGATATATATAAAAGATAACATACTTTTACAGCAATAGCCCCAAAATTAACTGTTACTTTATACTTAGCATTCTATACAAATTGCATTGTCTTCACATCTGAATAAAACATACAGCAAGGAATTTAATTAAAGAAATCCAATTTGGAATAATTCTTTATTTTATAGTGAATTTTATAGTGAATTTACCATATGCTTTAAATATGCATGAATCATCCGGACTGGAAATTCTGGAAGAAATTGTTAATCAAGGACCATTCGTCCTTAAATAAGCCAAATGTATTAATGATGTATAGCATTATGAAAGTTTGTAGTTTTCACTAACTGTTGACAACAGTTGCCAACAAATAAAATTAAGTAAATATATTTCTTGAGGTGGAAAAAAATTTAAGGTAACTGTTATGATATTGATTCTAAAAATAATTTAGGGTACTAAGGATAAGTCTCACTTAAATAAGAAGGTAAGAGTCATTATGTAAAATCAGCTTTATGCAAATATGCAGAATTTTGTACTATTTTTATGAATGACTATGTCATAGAACTTGTACACTAGACATTGATGACTCTCTTAGACTCTAAAATTGAGCTTCAAGTTCACAGGTGACGCTTTGCGTGTTGCTTTTGCTATGTAACATACTGTGGATGCGCACTTACAGCAAATACTTTTATAAAGAAAATTTGAAAATTAGAGACATGGTAAGTTCCTTATGGGAGTAAGTGTACTTGTTAAGCTCTGTTGTCAGTATCAAGAACACTGCCTGGCACATAGTGAGCACTTAAGAAAGATTTTACTGTTACACTAATATCACCAACAGACAGGAAATCTCAACTTCCCCTTGCAAGTCTTTCCATGTCAACCTCTATTTCACATTATTTTTCAGACAAGTATCTTTCAAGTGTTCTGGCCTTAAACTGTTCTCATCAAAGAGATCACATGACCCTTCATAACAGCCATCCAGAGTCTTTCATTTACTTTTTTGAAATCCCCCATAGTGTTAGTATCAGTAAACATGATGAGTAAACGTATGCCTAGTAAACTCAGGTGTTTCTTGAATTACTGCTGTACTTTCAGAAGTAAATCAATTCCACTGATAAACTTTCTATTCTGTAAAGTCAGATCTCAACTATGCAAGGTTTCAATCAAATTGGAGGCAAATGTAGGTCAAAAGAACTGTGAATGATCTATCTATAGACAAAAGATTTTAGTAATATATATTTTGGTTTTATCTTTTTTTAATCTGAACACATAGACTTAGAGTTTTCTTTGAAATAAATATTTTGCCTGTAAAACATAGTACTTTTATGTAATATACGTGTTATTCTAAGGTTTTTGACAATATTTGTATCATATTCCTTCTCAGTTGATTGGGGAATTGTATCTAACTAGTAGTTGATGCCTTATCTCACTGTAGCTATAGAAATCAATGAGAGGCTGTGGAGGGTCCCACTTCGGAAATACAAAACTAAGCGTCATCATATCATAATAGAAGGACTATATACATATTTATTATGCATGTATTCTGTTTAAAGTATTATCTTACAGATTATTGGCCACTAGATGTACTTCCAAATAACAAAATATTTGTGGTCATGATCAAAAATAATAGGGAAATAGTTAAAAAATTAATCACTGTAAAATACAGACCAAAAAGACCCCTGTAAGACAGTTAGCAGAATGAAATTGATTTTGCCTGAAAGGATTAAGAAAGGATTCTTTATGTCCTTAATGAACAAGTTTGGATTTTGATAGGAAAAGGGAAAGGATGGGTGGGTTTTCCAGGAATGGAGAATTGCAAGAGCAATACTATAAAGATGTAAAAATATTAATCTAACTCAGAGAGTAAAATTTGGTAGAAAGGTATAAAGGGTGTGTGTGTGGGATGTGTGAATATAGGTACAAAATGAAACTGGAAAGGTCGGTTAGTAAATTTGAGGTGTAGACATGTAAAGCAAGTTTCTGACACCTATTCATGAAGAAAAATCTAAAATTCTATGTATTTTGCACAAGGGTGGTACCACCATGGTAGTAGGAATAAAGAAGAAGATGAAAGATAAAGCTATTTCTAATACTGAACTGATAAAATAAGCTGGCAATGAAGACTATGAAAATGATGGAGAGGGTAAAGTCAGAGAATGTCTCACATTTGTAGTCTGGAAGCCAGAATAGGTGGGGCATTGCCCTTACAGGGAAAGAGAAGATAATTGAAAGATTATATTAGTAGAAGAAGCGAGGTCACTGAATTTTGAATTTATTGATTATGAAGGATTGACAAGGTATTACTTTTTAGCTAGCATATTGTACAAAATGAATTAAAAACTAAAGCTAAGGATTTGCTGGTCCCCTGAAAAATGTGTTAATTGAAGCCATAGGAATGGATAAAATTGTCACAAGTCAGCTGACAGTCCACACTGACATTATCACATGATTAGTACAGTATTGAATGGCTTCTGTACCAGGTGGTAAGTTAGCTGTCCCAAGCTCCCCAATGTGCCCTCTGTTCTAACCATTGAAGCCCCTTTTTATTGATACCCTTAGAACTGATACCCTTGGAACATAACTGCTGTGTAATGACAATTAGAAAATTAAAATTATATGAAAACATTAGTTTTAGAAACTAAGTCATCTCTATGTTTATAGAAGCACAATTCGCAATAGCCAAGATATCGAATCAACCTAAGTGCTCATCAATGGCTAGATAAAAAGATGTGTTTTATATACTCAATGGAATACTATTCAACTATAAAAAAAGACGAAATCTTGCCTTTTGCAACAATTTGAATGGAACACAAGGTGACTATGCTAAGCAAAATAAATTAGAATAGAAAGAAAAATACCAGATGGTTTGACTCATATATGTCATGTAAAGAAAAAAATGGAAAACAAATCATCATAATGCAACAAAACACACTTAGATGCTTAAATCAAAACAATGCTTACTGGAGTGGGAAGGCGGAAAGAGAGGAAGGAACAGGGGGTAAAATAGTGGTGAATGGCACTAGAATTCTAATGGTGGACAGGGTGAAATACATATATTGATTGAGGTGCTAATCTATCTCTTGAAATGTATAGAGTATTGTACAATAATGGTACATTGATTAAAATAAAATTAAAATAAAATAAGAGTAAACATTCATTTAGCATACAGTCTCCAGGACCCTGCTGTAGTGCTGACTTTGCCTATTTTGATTAGTGATTTTGTTATTACTTTCCGTTGTTAAATAATTTTATTGTCATTCTTATCTACAAAAGGACTGCATAGCAAGAAAAGAAGCAAATTAGGATACATGTGCTAATGGTATGACATATAGGAAAATTGCTTTCAAGAGGCATTTAATTCTTCTTTTTTGTATTTAGCATATGCTTTAAACTAGTTACTATGGTGGGACCTATGAAGACATAGGCAAAAGATGGCACATATTAAGATATAAACGTGTGGTGTTACAATTAAACCATAAGATGGACTATGTAAAGATGCTCCATATGCACTTTTATTCCATTTTCTCATATTTTAAAGGACACCTTAGTTGGAAATATGCATCTGTTAGGCAAAGGGGCGGTAAATTAGAATGTAGTAGTATTATATGCAAACTTTCAAAGTTTTTTTTTCTATATGATCCTATAGACCTGAACTAATATAATTGCATTAACTGAAAGAAGTTGAATTTTATTTGGATTTACTATATTCACTACTATACACAATGTTTGTATTTATGTTTATGTTTGTAGATTATATTTATAGAAATTTAAAGAGCCATATTCTATAAAAATGCAAAGTAGAGAAAATACATTGAATCTATAAGAGAAACAATAGTTATTAACTATGGGATAATAAAAGTATTGCCTACAAGTTTCAAATATCTTTTTGACTGTTTTTGTGTAAATTGTACATTCTCACATCTCAAGCATTTCTCTGATTTTTCTCTTTGTCAGGTAGAGTGGAATGTAACTGATCCTTCTAAGGCAAGATGGGTTGAGTTTTCCAGTTGAAAGGTCATGTAGCAAAATCAGTGTGCTATCTGTAATCTTATCATGGCTTTCTCAGCATGAGAGAAATTTAAGTATTCATGATATTGTAATTATACATACTGATCCCATGTTTCAGTAATGACCTTGAACAAGAGATAGAAAAATGTGTTTTCCTTTCATCACAGGAAAAATAATTCTCATTCTATTTATTTGCTATTGAATTCGTATAATTTTAATAAATACTTCAATTTGATCTGATAATTAATTGGCCCTATAAATACCATTCTTTCCTTTCATGATCTATTTTCAGCAATATAATTTTGAAGACATGTTTTAAGTTATTAGCCAGTGAAAACATAAATATTAGATCTATGCCCCAATAAGAGGTGGGTCTTATACTATTCCATATTACCACTGTTTTCAATCTTTTAGTTATCATGCTTATTAACTGTACACATTAGTATTGAAATGTCGGGTAAACTCTCAATCATTTTTAAAATAAATGCAGAAATGCTTATTTATTTGAAAGTCAAATTAACACTTCTCTATTTTAGAGTGATCCACAAAACCCTCTAGTAAGGAGGATGTGGTCCTTTTCACAAATGCCTGGTCAGTAATAGCAATACATACCCATTCCCCAGCACTTTCAGCAATCAGTGCAATTGGTTCCTCCTCAGAATTAGTACAGACCAAGGAGATAATTTGATGTATTTGATGAAATTTCTACATGAAAATATTTCTATTTTACCTTAATGAGAAAATAAAGATGAAATAGTAAACAAGTGAAAATAAAACCTGCAACAGGGTTCCATTCTCTTAGTCTAAGACACTTGAAAATGAATTGTAGAAATCTAGTTTATTTATTATTAAGATCATCCTTTGTTATTCAGAAATTCAACTTACAAGCTATTTAAGGTGAAGAAATGGCAACCCCTTAGCATATTCATGCCATGTTCCTACACTCAGCAAGTGGGAGACAACACAGAGACAGTTATGGGAAGTTCTGGGATGGCTAAGTATGAGCTAAAATTGTCTAGTGGTGTAACAGAATGGAAAGCAATGTCTGATGGAGATGGAGGTTGTGCCCTCTGAGACTGTGTACTTATATGCAAAAAGAAAGAGAAAGAGAGAAAGAAAGAGAGATGGAGAGGAGAGAGAAGGAAAGAGAAAGAAAAGAAAGGACAAGAGAAAGGAAGAAACTATTTTCAATATAGTTTCAAGCAGATTCTTTCCTTTACAGGGGATGAGCAGAACATAAAAAGTGCAAAACTCTAATGCCTGTTGAAAAGTTCAGGCGTATTAATTCTGCACTTTGGGAGAGACACAGAGACCTGTTTGCTAACTCTGTGGTACTGAGTTTTGTAAGTAGGAGGGGCAGGTTGAGTGGGGATCCTTTTAAATTTAAAAAGTATATAGGGTGATGCATTTTTATTCATATGTATTTTATTTATTACTTATGTATGACTTCATTTATTCACACATTAAAATATTTATTGAATTTCTGACCCAGGTTAGCTGTAATAGTGAATAAAACAGACACATTCTCACTATGGAGTTTATATTCCAGCAGGAGGAGATAGACAATAAACAAAGAAATATAAAGTGTGGTGGTAGTACTATGGAGAAAAATATGTTTGAAAGTTGGTTAGGAATGTCCTAGAAGGGGGAAATGTAATCTTAATTTTAAAAAATTGCTTTATTGTTTCTTTTGTTTGATTTGTGACATCACTTTGCAGATACTGAATTAATACCTCATTGTCTGTGCATATTGTACCATATACATCAGGGAAGACATCACTAGGAAGGTGAGACATGAACAAATACCTAAGGAAGGTTAGAGAGCAGGCCTTATGCAAAGATAGAGAATTGCAGGTGAGGTCTATGTACCTGGGTTCTTCAAGGTGAATGAGGAAGCTGTCATGCCTTAAAACAATGCAGAAAGGGAAGGTAATAGAAATGTGGGTGGAATGGTCAGAGAAAATTCTGCAAAAGCTTGTAGGGCATTGTAAGGTACATATTTTTGGTTTGGATTTTGGCTGGGAGTGGGCAGGCAGGTATGGGTTATACAAGGATGCCATTGGAGGTTATGAGCAGAGAAGTGACAAAGAGATAAGGAAAGAAGTAGTGTCATCTATTAGGAGATATAAAATCCAAGTCAGCAGTGATGATGGTTTAAATGTCACATTAAGAGAAGTAAGAAATGATTGGATAATAATCTACTCAAAGGCAAAGCTGATAGCATTGGTTACCCAATTGCATGTAGGGTGTAAAAAGAAAAAGGGGCCAGAGTCTTTTCAAGGTTCTGGAAAAAAAGAGTCACCATTTTCTTACACAGAGAGAGATGGCTAGAGAAGCAGAATCTGAGAGGAAGGGAAACATGGTTTGAACATATTTAAGATCTAAGATGTCTCGAGATGTTGAGGAAGAGGCTAGGTCTATGGACCTGGAATTCAGGATCAAGGTGTGGATTAGACAACTATTTGGAAGTAGCATACAGACTTGCAATGAAAATCAAGAAACTGAATGAGCCTTAAAAAAAAGTGATAGCTCTTATGGAATGCGACTGGGTCTTGCAATGCATAGAAGCTAGTGGGAAATGAGGGCAAAACGGAAGAAACTGAGAAGTAATGACTGGTGAGATGGAGGTAAAACCAAGATAAAGTGATATCCTGGATGTTAAACAAGGTAAGTATATTAAAGATAAAGGAGAAAATAATGGTGTCAAATACTGTAGATATGTAAATATGGACTGAAAAATTAGCCACTGGACTTAGTATTTATGGATGCCTTTGGAATCACAGCCTACAATAGAAGGATCATTTTTATATTTAATATTTATTGAGGTAACTTTGATTTATAAGATAATATAAACCATCTAAACCATATGTGAAGGTTCCCCATTCTTCAAATACATGACAACACAGCCTGCCCACCACCAAAATACCAAAAGTCCTTCACTACTGTCCATGGGACACCACCACCACTCCATTCCCCATGGGCAACCTCAGTTCTGTTTTTAATGTCCAAGTGTTGGCTTTTGCATGTGGTCTATTCCTTTGCTTTGGTTAGGATCTTTTTTATCTGATGTCACATCAGAGAAAAGTCAAGTCTGAAGAGCAAAATTCTCACTCCACATAAAAATCAGGGTGATTGCTGCTATGAATCTTGGGAAAGTGTTGACCTTTACAATAAAGAAAGGAAAAAAAAGAGTCCACCATATAGGGCCATCAAATACACACAATTGAAATTTTGTGGTTTTCTATAAGCAATTTAAAATTAAAAATCACTTTATCAATGATGGTTATGTATAATTGAATTCTTCCATTACTGCTTTTACCTACAAGAAACATGAGGAAATGAAAAGGCCCGAAGTAGAGCTGTCGCAACATGGGAGGTTTAATAAGCGCACAGCGTGTTTTAAAGCTCTTAGTCACAAGGCAGCCTGAGCTGCCCTCAGACCTACCTCGGAGTCATGTTATGGGGAGGTATGCAATGAGAAACATATCCCAAAGATTTCTGGGCATAGAACATAGCTTCAGGGTCTCAAGAGTGCCTTCATGGAAAAATAACTCAGTGGTTGTCAATGATGTCATGAGGCTTTATATTTTATTTTTATATTGCTTTCCTCAAACAAGCACAAAATAGTTTACATGATGATTAGAAGCAAAAAGAATTGTTTGGTAAAAATTGTAGGCCCTTCTCAAAGAAGTGAAATCATTTTTACAGTAGTTTCAAAAACCAATACACAGTGCAGAAAGAGTGACATTTTTTTTTCTGTAAGAAATGTATTATATATAATACTATACAAATTTCATAAAAGCAAAAGCAATGACTCACTTGGTAAGTATTTTTGCTGGGGATCTACTATGTTCCAGGCTTTGCTAGCACAGTGAATATACACCAACTGAGGATTTATAATCAGAGTTCCTATTAAACTCAGTTTCATCTCAAAAGTCAAAGAACATTATCTGTTTAAACCATATTGCAGCACTACATTCACAATGCTCTCTTGTCCCTGGGACAGATTGGAATATGGGTCTGATTCCTCAGCCTGGAGCTGAGAAAGGGTTTTCACCTCTTCTCTTTTGTCCCACACACAAAGCATAGGACTGCCCTGATAGCAGAGGGAGAGAGCATGTGGGTCTGCAGAAAAGGGCTCGCTGAACTTGGCCACTTGACTGCATAAATGGAGGGAGTGGGAGAGTGAGCATTCATGGCAGGAAGAAGAGAGAGGGTACCACAAAAGCGTTGCTCTTTACGGTACATTAGCACACAAGTAACAAGTGGCCCAGTTAATGTTCAGGGTCTGAGCAACCAGATTCACAATTCTTCCTCCCTGAAGAGCTTGCTAGAAAAGGAACAGGGACAAGGAAGTTGGTCAGACTCCTCTCCAAATACCTTGGTTTTCTCATATACATAACAAAGCAGTTATTGTGGAATTCTCACATTCCTCTCAGTCTAAAATTGGATGACTCTATGGCTGTGTGAAATAAAAGAGGATTTAGAAATAATATAAAAAAGAAAGAGGCTCTCTTAAATTTTGTAAAAATAGGCATATATTTGCTTCTCCAGAGGTGAGAGTAAGAGCAGTAGGATGAGCATCATGTGGTAACTTGTTAAAAACGGGATCAGCAGCCCTCGTCCCCAGGTGAAAGTATCTTAATCTGCATATTAATAAACTCACATATAACATGCATATTTAAGACCTATTAAAGTCATGCAGAGACAAATCTTTGGCACATTTCTAAACTAAAACCACTAGGTGTCTTGAATTTGAATAGTGATGAGTTACATTTGAGTCAATTGTAATTGGGTAACAGCCATCCTTGCCAATTGTAGAAAGTTCTATTTGCTACAGAAAGTTCTGATGTAACTAATTAATGAAAAATTGGCTTAATAAAATCTGGAATTGTTACTTTAAATTTGGTTTTAAAAGATGGTAGGGAGGTACCTCTTACGTTTATGCTGAAATTTTATATGAAATTATAATGTCGTTTAATTACATGTTCTTGCTTGTTTCATTTATGCTACCCTGAGATTGCCATTAACTTGGAGAGAATTATGCTTAGTGAGATAAGTTAGAAAGAGAAAGACAGACATCGTATAATATCACCCATATGATATGTATAGAGACAGAAAACAAAAGAATGATATAAATTAAACAATAGTGACTGAAGAGGGAGAGAGAGGGAGAGAGAGAACTAATCCAAGCAACAGACTTAGTGGTGGGCGGGGTGGGGGTGAAGAAACACATACAGAAAAGATATGATGGGTAGTGGGGAGCAATGGGGTAAAGGGGACTACTTGTAAAGTGAAGGGGGAAAAATGGAAATAGTGGTAAACCACTGTGCTGTATACAGATGTAAATTTGTTATTTTGTATACCTCAAAACAAGTTAATGTTAAAATGCAATTTTCCTTCAATAAAATGAATTAAAAAAATTTGCTAACCTCAATTTTCTACCCAAGTACCATTTTGAAAACAACTTTCTGAAGTTTCCAGGAACCTACACAAACTTTAAAGATCAGTAAAAATCAATTGCTGGTATGCACCTGTGGAGTAGCAGTTAGGTCTGCCACCTCCCACAGAGTAAAGTCTACATACATCCCATGTATCAGGGTTTATATCTGGGCCTGGGAGAAGAGCCAAGAAGAACAACTGAAAAAAAAAAATAAAAAAAAATAAAATAAAATCCTCCTCTCTCTTCCCGTCTTGTTTGCCTACTCACCTTCATTCCTGGCTGCACCTTTCCTTTATTGAAAATAAATTTGCTTGGTGATGGGAAAACGAGGAATGTATCCTGAGAAGTCAACAAACGAACTTCCATGGCAGGGGGCTGGAAGGGAGCTTGAAGAAAAAAAAAAAATGAAATTTTGTCAAATGGGAGGTGCATTTCCATAATTGCATAAAAATATAAAAAACTATTCTGGAGTTAAGATTTAAGCAGAGAGACAGAGAGAGAGAGAGAGAGAGAGAGAGAGAGAGAGAGAGAGAGAGAGAGAGAGAGAGAGAGAGAGAGAGAGAGAGGAGAGAGAAAGAGAGAGATTTTAGAAATCGAAACCAAGTTTGGTGGCTCAGAAAAATGGGAACCATCCTTGACTTATCTGAAAAATATTTGAGGATTTAGAAACAAATCAAATTATTTAACTACTTTT